>PVKU01004037.1:18887-158920 GCA_004027475.1 Anoura caudifer
TTAATCTTGGCTAATGTAATTATGATGTGCCTTGGTGTGTTCCTCCTTGGGTCCACCTTCTTTGGGACTCTCTGAGCTTCCTGGACTTCCTGGAAGACTATTTCCTTTGCCAGATTGGGGAAGTTCTCCTTTATTATTGGTTCAAATAAGTTTTCCATTTGTTGCTCTTCTTCTTCCCCTTCTGGTACCCCTATAATTCGGATGTTGGGACGTTTAAAGATGCCCTGGATGTTCCTAAGCCCCTCCTCATTTTTTTGAATTCTTGTTCCTTCATTCTTTTCTGTTTGTTTCTTTCTTTCTTCCTTCTGGTCCACTCCATTGATCTGAGTCCCAGTTTTCCTCCCATCACTATTGGTTCCCTGTGCATTTTTCCTCATTTCACTTATTGTAGCCTCCATTTGTTCATCTAATTTGCGACCAAAATCAACCAATTCTGTGAGGTTCCTAATCACCAGAGCTTTGAACTGTGTTTCTGATAGGTTGGCTACCAGTGCTATGAGCTCTGCATCTGATAGGTTGACCACCTCCTGGTCACTCAGATGAGTTAGCTCTGGGGCCCCGGTCTGTTCTCCCTTTTGAGCCATCCTTGGTTTTGTTTTTGTTTTTTTTTTGTTGTTGTTGTTGTTGTTGTTGTTGTTTTTTTGGTCTGGTCGCTGCTGTTACGTAGTGAGGGGCAGAGCCTTAGGTGTTCACCAGGGCGGGGCAGCCCAGTTGCTGGGTTGTGATGCTCAATGTGGGGGTGGGATGCAAGAGGGAACAATGGTGCTTGCTCCGCGCACTTTTGGGGATTCCACTCCCTTCAGCCTCTTTCCCCTATCAAATTGGGCCTCTCTGGTACTGATTTCCATGTGGGTGGGCCTGCACCTGCTCCAGGACCCCGTGGGTCTCCCCAATGAATTCTCCTGTGTGGCTGGGACTCCCTCCCGGCACCTCAGCCCCTACAAGTGTTTTCAATGGGTGTTTTTAGGCTTCACTTCCTGACGCTGGGGCCCTGCATCACACAGTCTGTCTTGCTGCTCGTTTTCGCCTGGTTTATCTGTGAATGAATGTGTGTCTGTGGTCAGCCGCCTTGTGCACCCCGCTTGGCCTCCTTGCATTTGGCAACGCCACTGCCTGTGTGCCTGGAGTGACTGCGCACCCAGGACCACCAGCCACCATCTTATCCCGCCTCGACCTGACTCCGCCGGCCTCTGACTCCACCCCTCTTACCGGTCTGGGTGAATCATTGTTGTGGGACTCCCGCACAGTTCAATTTTCTCTCTGTTATAGTTGGGTTTTCTTTTTTTTTTTTTTGGTTCTATATTTTTGTTGTCCTTAATCTTGGTTGTGAGAGGAGGCACAGTGTGTCCAGCTACGCCTCCATCTTGGCTGGAAGTCACTGCAATAAGCTCTTTATTAGCCAAAGCTCTCCCATCACATTTAGACACTGGATAAACTTCTAAATCTGAGCTATGGCTCCATCTGTTAAGTGGGTATTGCTGGAGGTTTATTGTCCTCGGCTTCATGAGCTGTATTTTATAAATGGCAGCTTCAGAAACAATAAGACTTTGGATATTTGCCCACGGACATTCCCAAAATAAAGCCATACTTAAAAGACATTGTGGATTCAAGGTCCTTTTATTTTTTTTTTCAAAAATCCTCTACTTTCTATTTATAATACAGGAAAAGAAAAGAAATATATGAAAAGAAAAAAGAAAAAATCTATGACATTTTACTCATGTCATTAATAAGACTTGGAGAAAACATCCCTATAATAGTCAAAATTCTCAAGCTTTGCCATCTGCAAATGAACCCTCTGGGTACATATTTATACTTAAGAAATAAGCCCAGTTTACTTTAAACAAATTATTTTTTATGTTAACATAGATTTCTGTAAGAAATTTCATTTTGATCAGTTTATAGAAACATAAAATACCAACTTCAATATTAGAAAAAGTATTTTTGGTGGTCAAATCTTTTTTCCATCACCCTCCAGCCAAAACTTTCTCTACACTCTCATTGAATCAATGTAATCACCTGAAATAAATCTCATAAAATTATTTTATGTGGATGGGAATGGTGTTAGAATAAGAAGTTAACATTTGGGGTCCCAGAGGAAATTTCCCTTAGCTAACTGTGCAAGTCTTGAGAAACACATGCCCTGCTTAGCCTGCAGTAGCCGCGCCACCCCCGGGGCCCTCAGCAGCTGGTGGAGAAGCCGTGCCAGTGCTCCCACACTGCTCAGACCCACATGTGCACAGCAGCAGAGGAGAAGCACAGTCAAACACAGCCCACCCCTTTGATCTTTCCTCTGAGGAGACTATCCACACCCTAGACCTTAGCTGAGGAAAAACATACCATTGTCTGAGGCAAAAGGACATCACGTCATTTCATCCTGTGCCTGGAAAAGCAGTTTGAACAAGTCATCCTGATTCTAAAGACCTGAGACAATTCCCAGCTGCGCCATGACTTGTCTTCTGCTTCTAGGCAAATTGCCCAGTTTCCTCTGCTCCCAAATTTCCCCAACTGGAAAAGAGAGGTAACCTTCCTGTTACCTTTCTCTTGTGGTGTTCTGAAAAATACACAGAGCCGATGGATATAATATAGTCCTTGAAGACAATTGTCTGAGGGCAGATTTGGGCAGAACTAGAGATGGAGTTTTATTTATTTTTGTTTTTATTGGTTTGCTTTTGGCCTGAGATTGGTGTAAATGTAGAAAATCTAAATAAAATTACATTACAACCATTCATCTCATGGTGGTGGAACATTTACGATATGCAAAGCACTGTGCTAGGCACATGGAGAATACAGAGGACTCAAGTTTCCACCCTCAATGAGCTCATAGCTCACTCAGAAAGAGATATTATAGCATAAAGGTTGAGTACCACAACACAGCCTCCGCATGGTAGTTGGGTTGAAATCCCACTCTACATCTGACCAGCTAGAGACCCTGGAAAATTACTCAGCTTTACCAAGCTTCGGTTTCCTCATGCAAATCACAATAGCTAACATGTGTCTGCTAGATGGCAGGAAGTATTCTACGCACCGAAGTTTACGCAAAACTCAGAACAACCACCTGAGATAGATGCTATTATTGTCCCCATGCTTGTATTCTACATGTTATAGATACTGTTGCTGAAGCTTAGGAAGGTTATATAACTTGTCCAAGGTCATACAGTTAGGAAGTGGTTAAGCCAGGATACAAACCCTAGCTGTGTGGCCTCAAAGTGTGTAGACTTTACCACTATACTACACTTCCCTCAAATGGGATCGTAGTAGTACTCACCTCTTGTAGACTTGTAAGGACCAACTAAAATAATGCATAAAAAGTGTTAACATGGTGAACGAAGTGTAATAAATGTGCAGTAAATGCAGAAGTAGCAGAAGAGATCAGACACATATGTAAATCACCAGAATGTCAAGTCAAAAATAAATGCATGTCTCCAGCCTATTTCATGGACAAACTCCTTCTTGCAGACCAATCATTATGCAGGGGCTTACAGTAGGAGGTTGTGTTGGGGGAGGAATAGTCTGTGAACTGCACTATTTGAGAATTGGATACAATGGCCTGTAATTTGAAAGAGTGACACTTCATACATACGTATATTTCTCAAGCTCATTTACAGAAAGGTTAAGTATCTGAAGGACCTTGCCATTATTAAAATTCAGAATGTCTTCGCGAGAACAATTTCCAATTAAGCAATGTGAAAATACATCCACTACAATTCTTCTCCCCTTCCTTTACTCCCACCTCCCAATTTCCTTTAGGAAGAAAGAACTGCATATAGTTTGTCTTTTTTTTTTTTTTTTTTCAAAGTCTTAAAATAAAAATCCCCTAAAAAGGGATCTGGCTTATAAAACCTTTTAGAGTTGTTTAGGGGAAAAAGTGCACAAGGAGCCAAGTGCTCATATTCTGGCCAAGTTATGAGCTTGCTGAGAACAAGAGCTTGAGGGGAAGACTGTTAACTCTTTCCCTGTTGGTCTGCACTGCTCGCAATGCTCATCGCTCCCTCAGCAAGAGGCCAGCCTGCCAGAGAACTGCAGGAATCTGCAACAAAAATGATGACAGTCTGAAATACACCCCAGTGCCAACTTCCAAACTGGTCTGTCACCTCAGACCCACACTAGGTGAAAGAGCAGCAGAATTTCAACTCCGATAGGCTTGAATGTTTCTGGGCGAAGGAGGAAAGCTAACAAGGGAAGAGATTTAAAGAGTATTGGGCATTTATTGAACTTTTGTTCCCTGGCTGTGTGTAAAGAGGGGATTCAACTTCCATTTTCTGCCAAGGCTCTGGGTCCAGCCACGTACTGGAAGGTAAGTTTTAATAAGTTTACTGTATCATCTAATTGCATTTGCTTAACTGATGTGCATAATCTGATAAAGATATCTACGATTTTTGCCTGATACAAAACCATTCATTTATTTTTTTAAAATCTTTTTGTATAATTTCTAGAAAAGATACTTAACAGGGAATTTTAACTCTTGTATTCATGTTTCCTTTTCTCCTCCAAAATTAAATAGTACTTACTAGTAAATGATAGGTTCAGTGTAGAGAAAGAACACAAATATAGAACTATTTTCAGTTACAACTGCATTCAGATCTTGGTTAAGTCTAAATCCTGAACTACATTTTGTAGAAATACTTTACTGATTACATTAAATAAGTCATAATGAAAGTAGTTTTAAAAAACTGTCAAGTCGAGGTTATTTGTGTGTTTTCCATGCCTAAATCATGTAAAGTTATTCAGTCACCACCATTGTCCCAATCTGTACATAACAGCGATACAGAAATGGAACACTTTGCTTTTACAAAAGGTAGAAAAATCCCTAATATTATATTCTTCTTTGATTATTTTCTAGTTACTGTGACTATTATTCCTTTACTGGTTCCCTTTTATAGTTTTATGACTGTCTCTTGCCTCCTACCATTTTTAAGATGTTCATACACTTATGTAAAATTTCTAATTCCCAGTGATGTCTTATTTAGGAAGGAGAAAAAGAGGGAGGGCACTCGAAGATCTAAAGAGATTATGATAACTCATACTATAAGGTACTATCATTTGTGGCTTTATTTTCTAAAATAAAATAAAATAAATAATGCAAGTCATGCTATTCATCCCTCCAGGTATTAGAGGTCACCATGCAGGAGAAACCATGCTTTCTACTGCAGCTCGATACTGTTGATACTATAACCACCAGGTACTGCAGAAAGGGTATCTTTTTTATACAGCCTTTAATCTGTGAGGAGGTGAAATGTGTCACCTTGGCACTGTATCTGAGCTCTCATCTGGCCCAGGGCCAAAGTACACGAAATAGAAAGGTTCACTCGGTCCCACTCAGCAGAAATCTTTTTTAAAAAATTGCCCCTTTCTCACAGATACCAGTTTTTTCAGTTTACAGCTAATTCAGCTAAACCTTGAGGGTTATGGCCATTGTTAACTATGACTATTTACAAAAATAGGACACCCATCTTAGGAAAGATTTAAGTACAAATTTTCTGTTCATTCAACAAGATCTAGCAAAGCCAAGCCATCTGTGTCAGCTGCTTATCATCCAATCAACTAATGCTGCTTTCCACATTTTGGAAAAGAATATGTACATGTTATTAATAAATCTTACCTTTTTTCTTTCAGGAAATTATGTGCAGCCACTTATCAATTAGAGCACTGGGTTTCTCTTCCAGGTCTCTTCCAGGATTTAATCCCAATAGTTTCCCATGCCCAGTTTCACATATGAACTAAGTAAAGATAATAAAAGGTGATGACAAAATAAAATGAATAGTGACATATCTGTACAACTCCAAACATTATTTATTGTATTCTCCTCTTGACTGCTTGTTATTTTTATTCAGTGGATTTTTCAGAGTATGCAAACACTGCTGTTTTAGTGAAGTTCAGTAGGATGTCCAGAACATGTTGATCTTTTTCCACCAAAGACATAAACAACTTTTGTTTAAAAACTTCAGGTGCCCTTTTCCCTCACACATTGTTCTGCAACAACCTTTAGTGAAGGAGAAGGGAGTGCTATAAACCCAGGGGAATTTCCCCGGTAGGCCTGGCTGCTCAAGAGATACCCAGCTAGCCCAAGGTCTGGTTCACGCAGGGCCTACAGGGCATCTGACCCCAAGAGCTGAGCCTGCAGTGGTCGTCCACCTGAGGCTAATGTGGTTTTTGTTCTGGGCATCAAAAGGTACACAGAATTCTGGAGAACAGAGTGACTGTAGGAAAATGGTGCAATAAAGTGAATAAGATCCTGGGCTCTAGAAGCATAAAGACCTGGTTTACATCTGGCCTTCACAAACTCTGGAAAATGACTCTTTGAGCCTCAGTTTCCTCATTTGTTGGAAATGGGGATCATAAAATTAGCGGCTACTGCAGAGAGGTGTTGTGAAAATTAAGTGGAAAAAACAGCTATGCCTGGTATACGAAGCAATCAATCAATCCTAGCTAATGTTAAAGCACCAGCCTACTTATATTTCCTGATTGGAACTCTGTAGAAGGGAATATACTCCAGGTTTTCCCTCAGGGTTTCTTCCTTATACTTACACCTTTGCTGTATACTAAAATGTTAACACCAGATCTCTGCCTCAGAGTCAGCACAGCAGAGTGGACAGAGCCTGGGTTTCAGAATCTAATATGCTTATATTTGAGTTCTGACCCTACCTCTTACAGATTATGTGAGCTACGGCCATTATGTCACACCCCCAGGACTCAGTTCACCCATTTGTTAAGCAAATAATGACAATATTACTCACAAATGGGGTTGTTGTAGAAATTAAATGAGTCTGTTTTTCTTTAATGCTAAGTATAGCACCTAGCAGAGTACTAAACACACAGTGAGAAAACTTTTGGTTATGCACTCAGAGTGATTTTTTTTGGCAGTAAAATTGGGCATCAGAAAGGAACTATTCTTTAAATTAATTATCTTTTTTTATCCGAAGAACTGAAAAGTATATCTGACACTACTGTATTCCCCCTGGAGCCTCAACATAAAGTATTTATTACTGTGAGTATCCTTCGTCAATTAGTTGCTAAGTCAAATGAAACTACAGAACTTTCTGTTTCAGATTGTCAGTGAGGAAAATGAGAAGAAATGCTGCTTTGCAGTCAATTCTCTTTTATCCAACTACTTGGACAGGGGAGAAGGCCCCCAGCAGTTCTCCTTTCTTATATTTTCTAAAGGAAGGAACAGGGGTTTTGACTTGCTCTAGGGGGGTATTTTTCCTCTCTAACTGAAATTCAAATGAGAGGATTTGTTTTTGGTTTTTGGTTTTTGGTTTTTTTTTTTTTTTTTTTTTTTTTTTTTTTTTTTTTTTTTTTTTTTTTTTTTTTTTTTTTTTTTTTTTTTTTTTTTTTTTTTTTTTTTTTTTTTTTTTTTTTTTTTTTTTTTTTTTTTTTTTTTTTTTTTTTTTTTTTTTTTTTTTGCAGATCTCTCCACTACGTTCCTGTCATTGAAATGTCAGCTGCTTTTTCTGGCTACATGTAGCAGGAGCAGCCTGTTGTCATAGTGATGAAAGGGTATAGAGAGACTCGAGTTTCATGACCCACTCTGTGAAATAACTCTTAATCTGCTTTAAAATCCTTCTTTAGAAATGAAATCTTTAGTGCTGGCTTGTTTCCTTCCTATTATGCAACCAACTTACATCTACCAATTGCAGTAACTAATGTTTTCTTTAAAGATTCAATGAATAGATGTTAAGAAAATGAACAAGGAAACTACTAAAATGGTGACCAGCTTATTGTGCCTTGCAGGGGGAAAACAACTGGGAAGGCAAGGAAAAAAAGCAGAAATTACCTCACTTCATAGCACATACTTCACACCCAAAATAAATCTGTTTTGCAAGTCCTTGTTTTCTCCTCCCAACCTCATGATGTGGAATAGATAGTATAGTGGTTATTGAGGGGGATTCTGGGGCAGGTGGCCTGGGCTCCAATCCCAGCACTCAAACTTTCTAGTTGTTTTTTTTTTAATCCACTCTTTGCCTCCATCTTCTAATATGCAAAATAGAGATGATAATAGTCATAAAATGGTCTTGGGAATTGAATGAGATACTGACTGTAAGGATCTTATTAAATCTCTGACCAGTAGTAATGGTTGGTTGTTAAACTTGACAAGTGTCAGTTCCCCCTCGCTATTAAATAGAGATAACAGCAAATGCATAAGATTGTTGTACAATTAACTGAAATAATGACTATACGTGCTCAATAAGTAGCATTTCTTTTAATATTTTTCATCATAAGGTCTAACTCTAATAAGAATGGTTTTTTTTCAACTTGGAATCTCCCAGTAATGAATGAAGCATTATTGCATAAACATGAACCACTGATTTCGTAAACAGAAAAAAGAAAAGAGCTAAGGCTTTTTATATTTATAATGAATGAAGAAGTTTCTTCTCATCTTGATTAACACTAGAGCAAAAGGTATTAACACATCTTATCTTTCATTGAAATGGGTTTTTTTATTATTAAAGTTTCTGTTTTAGTTTCTCCAGTGTTTTCCAGGTCATGCAGTTATGTAAATAAGTAGTATTTTAATCTTGTGTATCAAACAACTAATGTATTCAATATTCTATCTTATACAAAATGCCAGAGACACTAAATGGAGCAGAAATAGAGAGGGGCTGTGCTCTTGTGGATCTTTCCATGTAGTTAGGGAGAAAGTCATTAATCACATCATTGCATTAATAAAAAGTGCATACGCTCTAACATAAGATGACCTTGTTACAAAGCCATCTTCATTTTTGTAATAAAAAATTCTCAGCCAAAGTCTTTAGTCAACCTAAATGCACATGTGGATAATAGATTATAATATGTACTCTTAAGATATTTACTCTGTTGTTACACATACATATTTCAAAATCTTATTTTATTTTAAATATTTTTACTTATAAAAATGACTTCTTCCATACCCATATTTCATGAAACAATTTTATTAAAACTTTCTGTATGTGTCTTTAAATTCAGTGTCTGTGTTCACTGCATCTGCTCTGTAATTATCTAATGCAGAGGGCGTCATCAGGCCTCTGAACGCTGTTTACAGCACACTGCTGAGAAATCTGCTGATGCTGCACACTTCATCCCAAGCAGGAATTCTCATTCTGTGGTGACAAGCTCTACATGTTAATTACTTAATATATTTCACCAATGCTCTTTAAAGGGCTTATTTGAAACCACTTTAGTCTATGAATTATGGCTTTCTAAAATTGTTCAACTCCAGCATTTGCAATGAAGTCACCCCTCAAGGATAATTACTAAATCTGCTTTTAATATCTTTATCTTCTTTTTCATTGTCAAGGTGAACTTAAAAACAAAAATAAGCATTGTGTGAGATCATCTTAGGCTCTTTTCTTGAAATGGTACTTTGTTGTTCAAAACTAAATAATTGAGAAAATGGTCCTTAATATGAGAGACCTCAGAATTACTGGAATATAAATCAAATCTTCTTCTTTATAGCATAATGTTAGGGGGTAAAAATTTCAAATAGTATTCATTGTGTATTGTATATGCTTATACACTGAAATAAGTGTTAAGAAGGCAAAGAAAGCAAAGCTGCTGTTCTAAGAAAGTATGTGAGAAGCCTAACCTTCTGTTCAAGGTCAATGATGGCTTTTCTTGATCCAAAGGTTAAATAGAGGTTAACTCTGTGGGGTGCGTGTGTGTTGGGTGGTGATAGTTGGGGCAAGATGACATTTTGCAAGAGACTTCTGAGAGTGTAAACACGTTGCACAAAGACCCTGAAGCAGGAGGGATTGTGGCCTAGTCCACAAACAGGGAGAAGGCCAGCTCCTCTGAGCAAGGGGCATAGCAGTGGGACAGGCAAATCCCAAGCAACTCCCCATAAGGTCCTCTGACCTGGGTACTAAAGGTATTTATCCTCTGCTTGATTCCTGTTTAATGTGTATCTTTCACGCCTCTGTTGAATTCTGGTTAGAGTCGAAGTTCTGATAGGCATAAACCATGTCTATTCCTAGCTCAGATGCACATGATGGTAAGTTCAGTTAGGAAGAATGACAGGCAGTTGAAGTTCAGAGCTCCAGAAAAGTCTGTATCTCTTGAGACTAAGTATATTATATACACTCATAGGACTGAACAGCTTGATGTCAGATGATGGTGACTCAGCAGAGAACTCGAAATAGAAGAGCATCTTTTTTAATCCTTCAGATAACATTAAACCCAAGCTATAAAGCTCTCCCAAGAGACTCACTAATACTTTAAAACCCTAAAACATCACTGTTAACTCTGGATCAGGTAACAGCATGTTATCATGTAAAGCTAGGGTGAAGGAGAATGTCCTGTCTGAGTCTGACAATTAAGTACCTGTAATAATCATTTTGTTTACTGTATTTTTCTGAAAGGAAATTTTTTCATAGTTATAATAATTACTAAAAATAGGAGTCTACAGGCTTCTTCTGATATAAACAAATCCAAAGAAGATATCTGTACTTATTTGGAAGTGTGGAGGTATGTAATCCAGGAACTGATATGCCAATAAGAAGAAGAAAAAGAGAGTAATAGGGAAACAGTCAATATAAACTTCTCCTTCTTCTAAGGTATATGGTATGTCTTTCTCAGGCCAAAGGCCTGGGACCAGGTAAGATGAACAGATCAAGTAGCAAACAAAAATGCTAAAGCAGGTTTTATTGGTCCAGAAGGAAAGGAGGAGGACTTGTAAGCTTGGCTGAGGCTGCCAACCAAGGAGCCAAGGACTGGGGAGGAACTCAGGAAAAATGAGGAAAATTCAATTAGAAAGACTTGAAGCAACAACTACCAGCACTAAAATTTTCAAGAAGTTGTTGCTATAACCAATACAAGAGATGGAAAAGAATAAACTCCAAGCCTGGTCCTCCCTTTAGAGGTGTGGATGACCATGTTTACACTCAAGTTCAGTTGTGATCAGACAGCTTGTGAAATGCTTAAGAGAAAAGGAAAAAGAAGGAAGTTAAAAATAGAGAAGAGGGTCCTGGTCAGATGGCTAAGCTGGTTGGAGTGTCGATCCATACACCAAAAGTCTGTGGGTTCGATCCCTGGTCAGGCACTTTTGGGAGGCAAGTGATTGATATTTCTCACATAGATGTTTTCTCTCTCTCTTTCTTTCTTCCTCTATCCCTTTTTTCTCTTTCTAAAATTATTAAAAACATGTCTTTGGGTGAGAATTGTTTTTTTAAAATTTACTAGAGACAAACTTTTTTTGAAAACAGAGAGAGAAGAGGTATGTATAGTGGGACACAAAGTGCTCAGTGGAGACAAATGGTTAGGTTAAGTAGATTTAAGTGGCACAGCAACATGCAGACCTCAAAAATAACATTTACCACTGTAAATGTAAAGTTTAAATTAATCATGTAAATTAATTCTATTAATGTTAAAAGGCTATGGGAACTGAAAGAAATCAAATACAAATATCTACTCTGACCTAATTTTATTCTAATTTAAACTTCTAGAAAACATTATTGAAACTGAAATGGCACCAAGTACAAATAAGAATTCAAAATGAACCAGAGTACCCAAAGTCTGTTCTAGTTGTTTGCACAAATTCATTCCTAAATCCAGATGAAAAATGATGTTCTAGGGTATGTCAAGCTTTAAGTGCCCTCCCTTTCTCTAGGAAATAGGCATTTAGGACCAAGAGTCGGAGGGTTTCATTCAGAGAAATGTCCTATGTTTCCTACCAAATGCAATGTCCAAGCAATATTTGCCATTATATGCACCACTTTCCACCCCGCACTTGCAAGGCCAGGTACTGTCTTGGAGGCCAGAGCTGACGTTGCTCTACCAGAGATCAGGTGTGGCTGACACACCCATAGCCCTTTCCACTAGTGCCTTTCAGACCAATCTCTGCAGGCTTGCCTGAGCTATCTTTCCAGCGAGTGGAAAACATTTTCAGGTCCTTTTCCTTGTTTTTCCAGGGACAGAACTTGTAGACCTCCTGAGAAATCTAATTACAACCTCCTTTCATGGTAAAATCTAATTACAACCTCTCCCTTGGTGAAAGACAATTCTTTTGATACAAAAGGAAGCAAAACAAAGAGGTTTTAAGCAGGGGATGCACCTGTGTTCTGCCTTCTCTCTTAGGCAACTATGCAGAAAGGTTACAGTGACCTTAGCTTGCTTTGCTTGGAAATGATGGTCATAATCTATTATTACCCCTATTCCCATAACAAAGAAAAATATTTTCTTATCTAATGCCAGGATTTTCTGGAGATTTTTCAAGGATTCATTTGTTAGGTAAAACAAATTTTCAGTCACCCTCTTCACATCCATTTTTGATTCAGCAAGATGACTTCTCTTACCGAACTTGGAATGTAATGTTAGACATGTAAAAAAGGTGTGAGTTATTGCAGCCTGCTATAATCTGTTTCTGACATCTCCAGTGTTCTTTGCCACCCTTTCACCCAATCTGTTTGCTAAAGGATAATGAGAAAATGCAGTGCTGCTGGGAGAAGTGTCACCTAAAATTTCTAACACTTAATTGAGATTAACAGAGACAGTTATTTAAATACTCATTTATAGAAATACATATTTTACAAATACCTAGCATAAGTCTATAATTGCTGAAAAAATAAAATTACCAACTAGATTCTAATAAATCTTTATCTCTACTATGCAATCACTGTAATCCACTGAATATAAATGAAACCCAGATTTGCAGCTTATCCCCCAAAATGGGCAACATTTTTAGAAGAAACGTTCAATCAACTAATAGATTTTTAATTACAAGAGTGGTGAGAAGTGGTAAATGCTTTATTTTCTTTTTTGAATGGGATGAAGTTTAGCCTAGATTTAATGAAAGTGTTATGCCTATCTATATTGTTAATAAGGGTAAATAAACAAGAATAACAATCACCATTCAGAGTGACCTTCAAATAGCGCTGAAAGCAAAGCATTTTTACTATACATGATTCAACTTGAGTTACCTAATCAACCATATAATATGATAGGGTCCCAGTGTGAAGGTGGCCTAAGATCTATCTATAAAAGTCAGAACAATTGAATCTTGATTAGGGGTCAATGAAAATGTGTAGCTGGATTCGAAACACCATGTGGTCAGTTCTTCACACTCTTTCAGCACAATGGAATTATTTGTAATGCTCAAGCCATTGGTTAAGAGGATTCCCCAAACTTTTACTGGGACCAAACAGCTTATAACTAACTCTAAAGCAACACAGCATTCTGTAGGAATTCAGAGGAAACAAAATAGAAACGTCAAACCCCAGGTGTCTTCTTTCCTTCTTTTTATCTTCCCTAACCCCCAATTGTAGCACATAAGTGGGCTTTGAGGACCTCATAGTGGGGTGCAGGTTAAGCTCTCTCTAGGAAAACTTTTCAGTAACTTCTTTTTTTAAAAACCAGCAGCATTTTAAAAAGATTTTTTTAATTTACTTTTAGAGAGAGGGGATGGGAGGGAGAAAGAGAGGGAGAGAAACATCAGTGTGTGAGAGATACATGATCTGGTGCCTCTCTCATGCCTCCAACTGGGGACTTGGTCCACAGCCCAGGTATGTGCTCTGACCTGGAATAGAATCATCCACCTTTCAGTTTGTGGAATGATACCCAACTCACCAAACAACACCAGCTAGGTCATAATTTCTTAAAGTATAGGTAGAAGAATACTAGATTTGTTTTAATCTGGGAAACTTTTAGGTTAAACCTGGGTACTCCCAGTGATCTTGAATTCAGTAGCTTCCTAAATAATCTTGGGGGTGGGAGGAGTGGAGTACCAGCATCAGCTCACTAATAAAAACAGCTCATTAATTTCTTCTTATAACCTAACAACAATTTAAAGTGATTGATTTCAAAAGCAAATGTTTTCTTATCATTAAAAAAAATACTCTGGGTAACAATGTCGGGAGTTACTGTAGCCTGAGGTCTGAATGTGATTAACTTTTCTTTCCCAGAAGGTGACACACGAAAATCTAGCCCATGCTTATTATACATTTGGTTCTTTGTTGTTTTGTTTTTCTCAAATTCTATGGGTGATGGCCACAGTAAGGTCCGAGGTTGTGGTCAATGGCTGGAGGTGGCTGACTCCCCTCAAGCTTCCCAGCATCCTGACAACAGGGTTAATATCTCTAATAGCCTGGTTATTAAGTGTGGTGTGTACATTTTAGTGCCAGGAAAACAAACTTAGTCATTGCACAAAAAGAATTTATAACAAATTCCCTTGTATAGTACTATTTACCCAAAATACAACTTTGTTTCAATTGGTTAATTAGACTGCGTTTGATTAGGCAAATTTCTACATGTTCTGGTACTAACCACCTAAAAACTGTTTTTAGAACAAGTTTAAAATGTTCAGTCAGATTGAGCTAATGAATTGGGTTCCCTCTGGAATGGGAAGGGAAAAGAACAGAAAGACTAATTTACCTCTCAAGATTCCAGATTAATGCTGATATCGTAACAGTCTAGAGATTGCATGAAAAGAGAAGTGGGAAAGAGCACTGTAAAGTGAAACATGCCTTGTTCCAACACAAAATAGTCTCAGAGCTAGTTGCCCATATTTTTCTCTTCAATTCCATAGCACCTGCAAGTCTTGTGATTATACCAGTGAAATAATCTTTATTGAGCACTAATCACATTTTAATACATTGCAGCTTTTAATGCCCTACAAATATGAGGCCTGCTATGCTTCATTTAAAAAAAAAAAATGTGTACCCACTAAGACAATGCAGGTAAGGAAAAATTTTTTCCTCTACTTTCTTATGTTTAGTAATTGGGCCCTGCAAACTAAACTGACAAGATAGGTTAACAGAAAAAATGACTTCTTCATATGCACATAGGGACCAACAAAAGTCCTGACTTTCTAAACTGTTAAAGATAAATACTTATATACCTAACTTAGTAGGAAAAAGAGAGTGGGGAGAAGCAGCTTCTGTGGCAAAAACAAAAACATTTATTTAGGAAAGACAAATGGATGCTTAGAACAAACGGAGATAAAAGATTCTGTGGTATTTGTCTATAGAGGTATAAGCAGTCTTTTTATCTTCTTCTAGATCATAAATTTCCCCTGGAGAAGGATTCATAGTGGGTTTACTCTTGTGATCTCTCTCCTGAGAGTAGAAGCCACTCCAAGAGGAAATTTATGGCAGTTCTCATTTCTCAGAAGTTTCTGTTTTTAGTCGGATAAGGGAAGCTACAAAAAGGCTTCCTTCTGCATCTGTTGAATCTCAAATGCCTTCATTTTAAAATAATCTTGATACCAACTCTAAGGTTCCAAGCAGGTCCTCACAGCAACTATCAAAAGACTTAAAACAGGGCAGCACTGGGGAGCAGGAGGCAGCTTTGTTGGCAGGAGATCTGAAAATATTCAAACCCATGAATCCTAAACTTTGAATCAGAGGTTGGATTGGTCCCAGTCCCAGTAAGGAAATGATAGATCCGGGGGGGAAAAAAGAATTAGAGGATTGGAGAAGAGTATAATTAAGGGACATTTACGAAGGTGTGAGTAGGGTATAAAGAAGCTACAAGGAGCTGTAGGAACAAGTTAGTAAGAGTTAGACTTGCAGGAGCCAGGGAAGAGAGCATTTTCTGAACCCAGAGGGACATAGTCACGGAGAGGGAGCTGAGGAAGTACATATCCTAATTTTACTTTCCTCCATCCCTCAAATCTCTCCTGCCAGTGTTTTCCATTGGCTGAACCCAACAGAAACCATCAAGCATGAGAACCTGATCATTCAATTCACATGGGTTTAGGGTGGATCAGGCTGGAGAGTGGACATGGAGTGACTGTGGAGGGGCAAGTGAAAAGTGTCTGCATATTCAGAGAAGAAAATCTCTCCCCTGTGTGGGAGAGACAGGGTTCATAGCTAGAGACCAGCAGTGTCCTCTCCTTGCTCGAAAGAACCTTCTAGTGCTTCCCCCATGAAAACATAAATAAGCTTAGGTTTTCCACCCTATTTTCAAAGAACTGTTCAATCATCAGCCATGAAATCCATGAGGGTCTATTGTATCTGCCCCCTTTCAGAGAAGGCAAGTAATGAGTAACATTGCACCACTGGGGAAAACAATTTTTTCTCCTCTTCAATGTGCTGGCCCTCGCCAAGGCACGTCAGAAGTGCAGACCATGTGCTGAATCCTGGAGGGACTTCTGCTTGGACTGAGTGCTTTCATTAGTAGTTCACACAAGAACTAGTGGTCAAAGCCTGCATTGTTCCCCCATGGGTCCCCACACCATGAGAATAAGGGTACTTGGAACTGTTCTTCGGTATGATTTGCTGTTTTCTTAATCCTGGAAGACAACTACTCCAGTGAATAATTCTTCGTACATTCACAGAGCTGAAATCATTTGAAATTCCTCTGCCAGCTTTAGCAGAACTTAACGACTGACTTGTTCTATTAACAAAAGAAGAGAAACAATTTCCACTGAACCCAAAGAGGTTTTATATTATGTTGGCAGACTTTAACAAATAAAGGAAATTCGAATGAGAGTAGTCAGAGGAGAAAACTAAGAACCTGGCATTCAGGGCAAAGAAATTCCAGGGAGGTGGAGAGTAAAATAAATTAGAGGGTAGCAAGGAGAGCTAATGGCAGAAAAAGAACAGGATTAATGTATCTGATCATTTCAGTGGGGAGGGAGGCTTCCAAAGGTGAATCAGTATGCTATAACACTATGCAGCAAATCATTCAGCTATTGTTAGGTTCTGCAACATAACAAATGCCACAGGCAATCCAGTGAGCCTTACTCAAGAGTGGAATCAGAATTTATGAACTTTACACCATGTGTGGCATGCTTTAAAAAAAATAGAAAAATCAAAATCAGGAACAGAGCTTGTACAAGTGAGACCTGAGGATTTTTAGCTTCATGCTACATCCACCTCTGGCTGTAATCAAATGTCTGTTCCCCAAAGAATATGCAAAAAGGGGAGAGGGAGGAATAAATAAATGTGAATATTAGAAAACCCCACATTCGCAGATAAAGAGGAACTGAGAGGAAAGATATCATAATATGATTTGAGCAAAGAAAAATAAATATAGCCAAAATAATTCCTTCCACTACCCCAAGGGGCAGGGTGTGGTGGAGACTTTCTGAAGGGCTGGCAAGTGCCTGAGGGAAAGAGCAGGCACTGACTCCATGGGCCCGTTCCATAAGGATTTGTGAAATGAGACCCATTGAGGCCAGTGAGTGGTGAGTGGACAATAAGATGAGGAAGCCTGAAAGGAATGATGAAGAAGTGTGGAAATATGGCTATTGAACAATCTTGCCACAGATAAGTCATGAGGATCCTCTAAATACAATTAAAGTAACCCTTCAATTACACATTATAGAAGACAGAGAATGTACTAATTTCCCCTGAGCTAGGAAAAGAGAGATCTATAAGAATGTCCCTGGAAAGCCACCCTTTTTTTAATTCTCACATCCTATGGCTTCCACACTCCTCATTCATGCGTGGGCACAATGACACAGAGGGATGTTCAGGTAACTCTCACTGGATGGGTATGATGTGGAGGTTAGATGACAGATGGGAACACATGGGTGTATATAGATGAAGTGCTTGTCATTGTTCCTGGCTTATAATAAAATATAAAAACTATCAATCATCACATTAGCTACTACATTAAACAATCAGAGATAAAATCTATTTTTCAGTAAAATAAGACTTTTATGAACATAAGTGATTCTACTACTAATGAATATTAGTGCTATTTCACTCAAGATATTTAATGTTTATTCAAATTCCTTATTGCTGATTATAAACTTAGTGACTTAAAACAGCAACTATTTCATAATATCTCAAGATTTTGTGGGTCAGGAGTTTGCAACAGTCACTCAAAAGTACTGAGAAGCCAGCAGGAATGCCCAAGCTAAGGCCCAAGGGTCACATGCAGATCAGGATGGCTGTGAATTTGACCCAACACAATATCATAAACTTACTTAAAACATTATGAGATTTTTTTTTGAATACATATTGTAATGTATTTAATGTGCAGCTCATGACAACTCTTCTTCCAGTGTGGCTCAGAGATGCCAAAAGTTTGAACTTCCCTGCTAGAGGGCCTAAGGTGGCTCTAATCACATGTTCTGTGTATTTGTGAGGACAGATGGAAAGCTAGGCTCTTCAGGGACTAGCGAACAGTGTCTTCTGTGGTGTGACAGTCTCTAAAAAGCAGCTTGGGACTCCCCAAATGAGTGTTCCAAGAGATCCAGGTCAAAACTCCAAGGCTTCTTGTGAACTAACCTCCAAAATCCCAGAACATCACTTTTGTCTCAGCGATTTGATCAAATCACTAAGACTGGTGCAGATTCAAGGAAGGAAAACTACTCCAACTCAATGGAAGAGCAGCAAAGAAATTACAGCCATCTTTACTATACTAGAGTGTTTATACATATAAAAGGGAAAATGTTAGAAATTGTCTGAAGACAGCTGCCCACGTGACTTTAACAGAGTTGACGGTCATGGATATTTGGTTCTTAATGGGAGATCTGTTTCTGTACCACCAAATGTTTCATCTGGACATTTTGTTTTGATAGTATACAGTTCCGGCCAATAAAAGTACTCTGGACATTTGAAATTCCAAATCCTGGGTTTCCCCAGAAAGGCCATATCTAAAAAAGTCAGTTTAACTGTCATTTTTCAAAATTCCAGGTGAGGTTCTCCTGAAAGTTTGGTAATGAGACACTGTTCCTAATGGAAGGAAAAGGCCCTCCTCAAAGCCCCCACCACCTCTCTTCTTTAACCTCTCCAGACCCACGGAAAGAACTGGTGGTTCAGAGGAAAGGAAGAAATAACTTAAGAACTCTAAGTAAAGGGATGAATTAAGTCTCTGTGAAGAAATAATTATTGGGACTGTTAAGCCAATTTTCTGCTTTATGAGTGTCTAAAAAATCACCTTTTGCTTCATTTTTATAGTTAGTAAAATTACCAAATGACTATATATGATCACATTTGAATATCAAAACAACAATAGAAAATAAATAGGAAAGGTATTGTTATCTTTCCTGTTTTGTAAACGAAGAAACCTGTCATTTGATCAAAGTCTCTTGGCTGACAAAAGCTAGCTCAGTTCAGTGTTTCTGTTCCTGTTCTAGTTGTTTGCTTATTTGCTTTTGTTTTTCATGTGGTTGTTAATATCTGAGAGTTTACTGTCTTTTTACTGTTATATTTTTTAGACATGAACAATGGTGGGGGGTTGCCTGAGGGAATGGGGGGTGCTGGATGGAGGGGGGCAAAGGGGGAAAAATCAAGACAACTATAATAGCACAATCAATAAAATATAATTAAAAACTAAAAAAAAATCTAGCTCAGGTCTGGAACTTGGATCTTTCAATTCAATACCAAGTGTTCTTTCAGCCATGTTTCTGCCTTTGAATAAGCTTACACATTTGGATGAAATAATATCTAATTTTACATCAACAGTGCATATTTAAGTCTTTAATAATAATAACTCTGTATTTAAAAATGTGTCTAATTTTTGCATTTTTCTCCTAGAGTTTTATTTGCTCTTCTGCAAAAATAACAATCTGCATTTGTAGAAAGTGCACACCAGATTTGAACATCTCAATAGATATGGCTTTTTACTTACCCAGGAAAAAATGGTATTCATCATACTTAGCAAGAATGTCATGGGTTTCATTCTCAATGTACTTTGCAAGCAACAGCTAATTAAGCCTCCCTGTAATGTTCAGCATGACAGTTGTTTTCAAAATATCTCTCCTTTCCCAGCACATTTGTTCAGTTCCTAAAATAAGAAGCTAAAGGCCATGAAATTATTTTGATCAATGTGTGGTAAATGCAATTAGCTCAGGAGACAAAAATGCCCAGTGACTTTTCTAAAGGACATTGTGGAACTGAGAACCTTGTACATGCTAGTTACTGGATTGTTCCACAAGATCTTATCTTCCAAAACTCAACACAGGCATCTGCTTTGTAACTGAAAACCTGAGGTGGTTTCCCACTTGGATCATTCTAAATGACAACCATATTCCATCTTTAAGTTTTGTTTTCAATTTCTGGATAGAAATATAAATAAACATGAGAACCCTAAAAAAATTGTTCCATCCTGGGACACAGTAAAACAGCCAGGGACTATGCAGGAAATGTTGGGGTTAGCTCTCAAAAAACCTGCACAACTGGCCACCTAAGGTCATAGGACAAACCCTCTACTTATTCTATGTGTTTATATGTCTCCCCACAGCTATGCCAAGATTGTCAGCATTCTAGTAGCTCCTTTGGACTAAAGTCTAGGTGAAAATACCTCTTTCCTGGGACTGGAGGGACATTAATTCAGGAATATTCTTATCTTCTAAGTATGAATTAGATGCATATAAAAAATAGAATTTAAATGATTGAAATATAGGACAAGTGAGGTTTTGTTTTTTTTTTTTTAATGAGTGAAGTAAATTGAAAAATATTCTGTAACCAGGACTCCTGAGCAGTTCCAAATCCCCTGGGGGAAGAAGACATGAAAAGAGAGTGGGGGAAAAGTAAGGAACACTAAAGGCTCATTTCTCTTATCACTTAATACATAGTGATATTGATGAGATGACCAGGCAGAGCAATGGAAAAATCACTTACATGTTTGTTACTTCAGAGTTTGTGAAGAGCTTCCCCCCCCCATGAAGCTCTTTGACACTGGAAGGAATTGTCACTCCCATTCTGTAGATGAGGTTTGGAGAGATTAAATAATTTGCTCAAAATAGCACTTAGCGCTTACAAAACCAGGGCCCAAAGCAAAAACCTCTGATTCCTAGTCTGCAGCCTGTTCTGCTGAGCCATATGAGAACCCTGGATTCCAAGTCCACAGTGTGGTGTTCTAGTCCTTGTTCACTTCTTACCTTTGCACATTGAGCCAACTAATTTAGGTTGTCCAAACTTGTTTGTTTCTTATAGATAAATGTTATCTACTCTCCTTTCTTTCTTGGATTAAATGAGACAGTATACATGAAAACAATTTATAAACTTGAATTGCTATATAAATGTAAGGAATATGTAGCCACAGCTAACAGAATGAATTGATATTCCTGGGACCTTGTCTAAACACATCCTTATAGTTAAGCTTTTCTCTCTTTTTTCTGCAAAAAAGATAAAGAATCCCTCCTTCTCTTCAGAATTAGAACTTCAACCTGTGCTTTAACATTAGACCAGTAAATATTTATCAAGGGCTTACTAAGATTCTATCACCTCACTTAATCTTCATTATCACTGTACAGATAAAGAACTGAGGATCAAAAAACTAAATAATTTACTCAGGATTATGAAAATTAAATATTGGAGCCCAGGAAGTCTTGTTTCAGAGCCCATGTCACTGCTGTGAAATATTAGCTACACAATGACTGGGGCTTCTTCTCTGCCTTCCCCTATTTCAGGTATCTATCCCTGCATAGCAATCCACCTCCAAATGAAAGGACTTAAAACCCATCCCCTTATTTGCACATGATTCTGAAATCTGTACTGGACTCAACTGGGTGATGGTTCTCTTGATTTTGTCTGGAGTTACTCATGTGGCTCCAGCAAGCTGGGAGCATAGCTAAGGCTGAACCATCTCAGATGGTCTCTCATCCTCCAGGACTCTCTCCTCATGGTTGCTCATCATTCAATGATTTGAGCTAGTCTCTAGTCCAAGTTTTTTTATAGCAGGATGGATGGCTTCCACAGGAGGACAAATCCTAGTGTGCAAGTGCTTGCCAAGTCTCTACTGGCATCATGCACCTAATGTTCCATTAACCAAAACAAGCCACAGCCCAGAAGTTGTAGGTCACTGGGGTGATCATTGCTTATCACGATTCCCCTCTCCCTCTCTGTCTTCTCATTTAGGTTATTTATGCTTTCCCCTAAGCATACAAATATTTGGATGACCACAATTAATACAAATAATTTTTTCTGTGATTGCACTTTCCCCTTACTCTCCATTCTTTCACAGATAACCATCTTAAAAGAGTGATCTACACTCACTGTCTTTACTTCATCACTGTCTGTCACCCAGTCACTACAGAATGGCCTCCACCAACACGATGGCACCAGAACTACTCTCCCTCAACTCTCCAATAACCTCTGTATTTCCAAAGGCAATGGATAATTCCCTGGTCTTTTTTACTTTTACCTCTCTGTGACATTTAACAATATATATTTCTTATGTGACTGTCCTTTCTATGATCCTTTGTGTCTTTAGCTCTTCCCATCCTCAAATGAACCTAATGGTCTTCACTTACCAGGCTTCTGGCTGCTGCCCTCTGCTCCACTCATTATACAGCTTCTCATGCTAATAGCACCCAAACTCTATCTTTAACCCCAAACTCCATGCTTACTCGCAGATACATTTATTCAAGCATATACCTACTCAAATTGAACAAGTCCAAAACTAATTCATCACCTTTCTTCTAAAACCAGATCCTCCTCTTACAATTCCCTATCTTAGTAATTAATACCACCATTTACCCATCTACTCAAATTAGAAATGTGATAACCTAACACTGTTCCTTCTCTTCTTCCCACAATATCCAACTGGTCATTAAATCTTATCTGTTCTGCCTTAAAATATTTCTCAGAACTATTAAGAAATATTTGCTGACAAATTTTTCTATTAAGTTTTTTGGGATGACATTGGTTAACACAACCATACAGGTTTTAAGTGTAAAACTCAATATGCTGGTAAATGTTTAAACAACCAGCTTGGGGGAGGGATGAGGAGGGATTGGGTAACATTCGATGATTCCCGTGGTGTAATCCTCCCACCATGGCTAATTTCAAACTGTTAACAAGACATCACTGAAGTGAGTTGAGAACAGATGCACATTAGCACATATTATATAGTGTTTCCACCTACAGATACAACAGACATAAATAACCCTAAGAGAGCAAGTAGCAGTAAAATGTAGTAAAATAAGTATGAAGTGATGAGTTTTGAGTATTTATTTCCTTTGATCTACTATAATTAAGTAAGTTTGCATATAATTTAATTTTTTTAAATGGCTTAATTTATAGTCAGCTCATGAAATTCCTGGAAATTTAACAATTGGCTCTCATGAGCCAGTACAAACTCAATCCATTCTACTCTTCTCCATTTCCAAAACCACAGCCAAAATGTAACCCTCCAATGACCTCATACCTTAATATTGCAATTTCTTCCTATTAAGTGTTTCTCTGGCTTGTCCTTCATACCTAACTGTCCCAAAAAACAATTCTAACATGCTACAACTTTTTATTTAAATATGGTCTTCATTCAAGGGAAATTTAATTGTTTTTTTATTCTATGTTTTCATTACCATTAACCCCCTTACACCCCATCCTCCTGCAATCACCACTCTGTTGTCCACATCCATGAGTCCTTTTCTATTTTTGCTTGATCCCTCCACCTGCTAACCTTCCACCCCAATTAGCTGTCATCCTGCTCTCTATGAATCTGTCTCTATTTTGCTTGTTAGTTCAGTTTCTTCATTAGATTCCATATGTAAGTGAAATCATATGGTATTTGTCTTTCTCTGACTGATGTATTTCACTTACCATCATGTTCTCCAAGTCCATCCATGATGTCACAAAAGGTAAAATTTTCTTTTTATGGCCATTGTGTAAATATCCCATAGTTGTTTTTTTCACTCATCTACTGATGGACATTTGGGCTGCTTCCATATCTTGGCAATTGTAAATAATGCTGCAATGAACATAGGGGTGCTTATGTTCTTTCAAATTAAAGTTTTGGGTTTCTTCAGATATATGCCCCAAAGTGGGATTGCTGAGTATCCATTTTTAATTTTTGAGGTATCTCCATACTGCTTTCCACAGCAGTTCGACCAATCTGCATTCCCACCAACAGTTCAAAAGGATTCTTTTTTCTCCACATCCTTGCCAACATTTGCTGTTTGTTGATTTATTAATAACAGACATTCTGACAAGTGTGAGGTTTTAAATCTCATTGTGGTTTTAATTTTCAGTTCCCTGATGATTAGTGACATTGAGCATATTTTCATATGTCTAATGGCTATCTGTATGTCCTCTTTGGAGAAGTGTCTATTCAGGCTCTTTGCCCATTTTTTAATTGAACTGTTTGGGGATTTTTGTTGTTGTTGTTTGTTTTGTTTTGTTTTGTTTTTGGTGTTGAGTTTTGTAAGTTCTTTATAAATTTTGGATATTAAACCCTTCTAGGATGTATAATAAATATGTTCTCTCATTCCATAGGTTATCTTTTTATTTCGTTGATGTTTTCCTTTGCTAAGCAAAAACTTTTCAATTTGATAAAATCCCATTTATTTATTTTTTCTTTTGTTTCCCTTGCCTGGGGAGAAATATCAGATAAAATATTGCTACAAGCAATGTCCAAGATTTTACTGCCTATGTTTTCTTCTAGGATTTTTATAGTTTCCAGTCTAATATACGTCCCTAATGCATTTTGAATTCATTCTTGTGTGTGGCATAAAAGGTGATCTAGTTTCATTTTTCTGCATGTATCTGTCCAATTTTCCTAAAACTATTTATTGAATAAACTATCTGTAGATCATTGTATATTCTTGCTTCTTCTGTTGAATATTAATTGACTATAAAGACATAGGTTATTTATGGGCTGTCTATTCTGTTCCATTGATCTATGTGTCTGTTTTTATGCCAGTACCATGGTGCTTTACTATGGCCTTACAGTATAGTTTGATATTAAGCAATATGATTCCTTCAACTTTGTTCTTTCTCAGAATCTCTGTTGCTATGTGGAGCCATTTATGATTCCATATACAGTTTTGAAGTATTTGTTCCAGTTTTGTGAAATACAACACTGGGCTCTTGATAAGAGTTGCATTGAATCTACATATTGCTTTGGGTAACATGGACATCTTAATGATGTTAATTTGTCCTATCCATGAACACAGTATATGCTTTCACTTATTCATATGTTCTTCAATTTCTTTCTTCAGTGCCTTATAATTTTCTGAGTACAGGTCTTTTCCATCCTTGGTTAGATTTACTCCTAGGTATTTTATAATTTTTACAAAGCAATTATGCATGATATTATTTTCTTAATTTTCCTTTCTGTTAGTTTATTTTGGCATATAAAAATGCAACTGATTTCTGGATATTAATTTTGTATCACACTACCTTGCTGAATTCATTTATCAGTTCCAGTTTTCTTGGTGGGATCTTTGCAGTTCTCTATGTACAATTCATGTCATCTGCAAATAAAGACAGTTTTATTCTTCTTTTCTAATTTGGATGCCTTTTATTTCTTCTTTTTGTCTGATTGCTATGGCTAGGACTTCCAGTACTACACTGAATAAAAGAGGTGGAAGTGAACATTCCTGTTTTATTCCCAGTTAAAGGAGAACACTTATAATTTTTACCTGTTGAGTATGATGCTGACAGTGGGTTTGTCACATATGGCCTTTATTATAAGTTGTCTCCTCTATTCTCACTTCTTTGAGAGTTTTTATCATGAATGGGCACTGGATTTTATTAAATGCTTTTTCTGCATTTATTGAAATGATCATGTGGTTTTTATCCTTCATTTTGTTTATGTGGTGAATTATATTTATTGATTTGTGAATGTTGTACCAACCTTGCATTCCCAGAATAATCCCACTTGATCATGGTGTATGTACTTTTGGTGTATTGCTGTATTCAGTGTGGTAATATTTTGTTGAGGATTTTAGCATATATATTCATCAGGGATATTGGCCTGTAATTTTCTTGTTTTTTGTAGTGTCTTTATCTGGTTTTGGAATAAAGGTAGTGCTGACCTCATAAAATGAGCTTGGCAGATTTCCCTCCTCTGGAATTTTTTTGAGATAGTTTAGAAGGGAGAGTTGTTAGTTTTTCTCAGATTATTTGGTAAAATTCACCTGTGAAGCCATCCAGTCCAGGGCTTTTGTTTGCTGAGAGTTTTTTTATTATTGCTTCAGTTTCACTAGGTATAATCTGTCTATTGAGATTCTCTGATTCTTCCTGATTTAGTTTTGGAAGATTGTATGTTTTTAGAAATGTATCTATTTCATCCACATTGTCCAATTTGTTTACATATAGTTGTCTATAATATTTTCTTACAGTGCTTTTTATTTCTTTGGTGTCAGTTGTTGTTTCTCATCTTTCATATCCAATTTTATTTATTTGTGTTCTCTCATTTTTTCTTGATGAGTCTGGCTAAAGGTTTGTTGGTCTTGTTTTTCTATTCAAAGAACTAGCTCTTGGATTCATTAATGTTTTGTACCAATTTTTTCACATGCTATTTTGTTTATTTCTGCTCTGATCTATATTATTTACTCCTTTCTAGTCACTTTAGGCTTTGTTTTTTGTTCATTTTCTTTTTTTTGTTTTTATTTCATTTATTTATTTTTAATTCTCTTTTATTAATTATGTTATTACAGTTGTCCTAATTTTTCCCTTTTTGCCCCCATCCACCCAGCACCCCCTATTCCTTCAGGTAATCCCTCTGTTACAGAACAGACCTGGGGGGTTTGAATGATATACTGTTACCAAATGACCCCCTCTTCCTCTTCTCAGGGTCTCCCACAGCACACTAGGTTTGCCTTGCCCACCACCAGAGAAAGATGTCTCTCCATACCAGAGACTGGTGAAAAGAAAAGGGATTCTTTATTTAAAGAGTTATACAAACTCATGTTAGTCCAAGAGGGGAGATGGCAGCATAGTAGGAGGGAGCAGATTCCACTTCCCCCTACACACAGGAGAAAAACCTAGCTGATCTATGGAGGAACAGAGCAAATAGCCAACAGTACCACAGCATATATGAAAATAGGAGATCAAAAATTGTAGTGAACATTGAAAAACCAGACAGTAAGGAGAGTTCTTCAGGACAATAAGAGCCCAGGGATCAGTGCGGAGACCACGGTGGCTGAAGTCCTGGGCCAGCACTGGCTGGGTCTGCCACAGGGACATAGAGAGGGAGCTGAGTCAACTGCTCCCTCCCCAGCCAAACAAGGTTTGTGCAACACCAGGAGAGACCTGGTTGCTTGAAGTTGCAGAGAGGGGAGTTAAAGTCTGAGTAGAAAACACACTGGGGCTGTGAGCACCCATGCATAGCCCTGGGAGAAGTGCATGCCAGAGCCGATATAACTAGAGGTACCCGTGTGACCAGAGGAGCCCACAAACAGAGGAGGGGGCTTTATGGAAGATGTGGAACCCACGCCAGGAACCTAGGGAGTGCGTACGATCCATGGGAGAACCAGAGCCCACAAATGTGAATCCAGGGAGTGCACATGATCCATGGGAAACCTGGAGCTCACTCCCATGAACTTAGGGTGAGTGCGCGCAAAGCAGGAAACCTAGAACTCACACCTATAAACTCGGGGTTGCCACATGCCCCATAGGAGACCCGAGCTCACACCCATAAACTCAGGAAAGCGTGCGCTCCCAGGAGGCTCAGAACCCATGCCCAAGGCCCTGCTCAGAGAGGAACCAGGCCAGCTCTGGGGAGAGTGCACCCCTAGCCCTGGGAAGAGTAGGCCAAAACTGACTGAGTGCTGAATAGGGAGAAAAGCAGTACCATCTCCCATCAGCCCATTGCAGCCAGCAAGACCAGAAAAACAGGCTTGGCCAGTTTGAAACCAGCAAGAGGGGTTTTGTGTGTGTGTGTGTGTGTGTTTTATATATTTTTTTAATTATTTTTTTATCCCTCATTTCCTTTTGCTTCTCTTTCCTTCTTTCTTGTTTTATTCCTTCTTCCTTTTTTCCAATTTTGCCTCTTCTTCCTCCTCTTTTTTCTTTTTTCATTTTCTTCTTTTCTCTTTTTAAATAATCATGAGTGAGACAAAAAAAACACACACACAGAAAACGAAACTGTGAAAAAACCAGAGTTGGACCCAGAGAGGGGGCATCCCAGCAGCTGAGAGAGTGGAAGCTGTGAACACCAGGATACCTGAAGGAGACTGCACCACTGAATCTCACAGGTATTCTACCACAGAAGTTCACATCACACCATAAACCCAGGGAGCCTGAACAGATCAATTTAAGAAGCTGAGGCTAACAAGAAGAGTCTCACAAACAATGGGAAGAAAAGGAAATAATCCCCAAATGAAAGGAAAGGAGGAAGCCCACAAAGAATGCTAAATGAAAAAGGCAACTCAACTATCAGATATTGAGTTCAAAGCAGTGGTTATCAGGAAGCTCAATGAGCTCACAGTGAGCTACCAGAAACTACAGGGAAGCTACAATGAACTCACTGCAAACTATATCAACATGAAAAAGGAAATAGACACTATCAACAAGGTCCAAGAGGAAATGAAGAATACAATTTCTGAACTGAAGAACACAGTAGAAGGAATCAAAAGCAGAATCAATGAAGCAGAGATTGGATCAGTGAGTTGGAGGACAAAGTTGAAAAAAAATCCAAGAAAGATCAAGAAAAAGAAAAGATGCTCAGAAAGAATGAAGAGAGATTAAGAGAAATGCAAGACAATATGAAACGCAATAATATCCATATAATAGGGATACCAGAAGGAGAAGAAGAAGAGCAAGGGATAGAAAACCTATTTGAAAAAGTAATGATGGAAAACTTCCCTAATTTGATGAGAGAAAAAGTCACACAAATCTAGGAAACACAAGGAATCCCAATCAAGAGGAACCCAAAGAGACCAACTTCAAGACACATCATAATTAAAATGGCAAAATTCCAAGACAAAGAAAGAATCTTAAAGGCAGCAAGGGAGAAAAAGGAAGTAACATACAAGGCAGCCCCGATTAGGTTAGCACCCGACTTCTCAATGGAAACACTCCAAGCCAGAAGAGAATGGCAAGAAATATTCCAAGTAATGAGAACTAAAGGCATGCAACCAAGACTACTTTACCCAGCAAGACTGTCAGTCAAGATAGAAGGCCAAATAAAGAGCTTCCCAGACAAAAGAAGTCTAAAAGAATACACCTCTACCAAACCAGTTCTGCAAGAGATGCTAAAGGGACTGCTTTAAGGAAAGGAAAGGAAAGAGAGAGAGAGAGACAGAGAGAGACAGAGACAGAGAAACACAGGTACAAAAATGGCAATGAATAAGTACCTATCAATAATGACCTTAAATGTAAATGGATTAAATGCTCCAATCAAAAGACATAGAATAGTTAAATGGACAAGAAAGCATGACCCACACATATGCTGCCTACAAGAGACCAACTTCAGGACAAGAGACCTACACAAACTCAAAGTGAAGGGCTGGAAACAAATTTTCCAACCAAATGCACAGGAAAAAAAAGTCGGGGTAGCAATACTCATAACAGAGAAAATAGACTTCAAAAGAAGGGCCATAAAGAGAGACCCAGAAGGTCACTTCATAACACTCAAGGGGAAGAATCCACCAAGAAGACATAAACATTATAAGTACATATGCACCCAACATAGGAGCACCTAAATACATCAAGAAAATCTTAGAGGACTTGGAGAAAGATATTGACTGCAACACAATTATAGTAGGAGATTTTAACACCCCACTGTCAAAATTGGACAGATCTTCCAAACAGAATATTAACAAAGATATTCTGGATTTGAACAATACTCTAGATGATATGGACTTAACTTATATAGAGAGAGCCCTTCATCCCAAAGAAACTAAATACACATTCTTTTCAAATACACTTGGAACATTTTCAAAGATAGACTACATGATAGGACACAAAACAAGCCTCAACAAATTCAAGAAAATTGAAATCATACCAAGCATTTTCTCCAACCACAAGGGACTGAAACTAGAAACCAACTCCAAAGGGGAAAACCCAAAACATTCAAAATCATGGAGATTGAATAGTATGCTATTAAACAATGAATGAGTTAAGAATGAAATTAGGAAAGAAATCAAAAAGTTTCTGGAAACAAACAAAAATGAAATCACAAAAACCCAAAACATATGGGACACAGCACAGGCAGTCCTGAGAGGGAACTTCATAGCAATACAGGCCTACCTAAAAAAGATAGAAACATTTCAAACAAACAACTTAACCTTATGCCTACATGAACTCAAGGAACAACAACAAAGACAGCCCAGAGCAAGTAGAAGGAAGGAAATAACCAAGATCAGAGCAGAATTAAATGACATAGAGACTAAAAGCACAATTCTAAGGATCAATGAATCCAGGAGCTGGTTCTTTGAAAAGATAAACAAAATCGACAAGCTTTAAGCAGGCTCATCAAGAAAAAAAAAGAGAGAGGACCCAAATAAACACAATCAAAAATGAAAGAGGAGAGATTACAACTGACACCACAGAAATACAAAGGATTGTAAGAAATTACTGTGAAGAACTCTATGCCAAGAAATTTGAAAACCTAGGTGAAATGGACAATTTTCTAGAAAAATATAATCTCCCAAAACTCAATGAGGAAGAAGCAGAAAGCCTGAACAGACCAAAAACAGCAGATGAAATTGAAGCAGTAATCAAAAAATGCCCAACACACAAAAGCCCTGGACCAGATGGTTTCACAGGAGAATTCTACAAAGCATTTAAGGAAGAGATAACCCCTATCCTTCACAGACTATTCAAAAAAATCCAACATGATGGAAGACTCCCAAACTCTTTTTATGAAAGCAGCATCATCCTAAAACCAGATATCAAAACCATATCCCAAAACCAGATAAAGACACAACAAAGAAAGAGAACTTCAGGCCAATATTGCTGATGAACATAGATACTAAAATCCTCAACAAAATATTAGCAAACTGCATCCAAAAATACAATAAAAAGATCATACACCATGACCAAGTGGGATTCATCCCAGGGATGCAAGCATGGTTCAATATTCACATATTAGTAAATGTAATACATCACATAAACAAAAGCAGAGACAAAAATCACATGATCATATCAATAGATGCGGAAAAAGCATTTGATAAGGTACAGCACCCATTTATGATAAAAACACTCATCAAAGTGGGAACAGAGGGAGTATTCTTCAACATAATCAAGGCCATATATGAGAGACCTACAGCCAACATCATATTCAATGGGCAAAAACTAAAATCTTTTCCACTAAGATCAGGAACATGACAAGGATGTCCACTTTCACCACTTCTATTCAATATAGTATTGGAAGTCTTAGCCACAACAATTAGACAAGAAAAGGAAATAAAAGGCATCCAAATTGGAAAGGAGGAAACAAAACTGTCATTGTTTGCAGATGACATGATAGTGTACATAGAAAAATCCTATAGACTCGGCCAAAAAGCTCCTTGACCTAATAAATGAATTTGGCCAAACAGCCCGATACTGAGTCAATATCCAGAAATCAAAGGCATTTTTGTATATCAACAATGAAACAGGAGAAGCAGAAATCAAGAAAAAAAATCCCATTCAATATAGCAAAAAAGAAAAATAAAATACCTAGGAGTAAACCTAACCAAGGAGGTAAAAGACCTGTATGCAGAAAACTACACAACACTGAAGAAAGAAATCAAGGAAGACACAAACAAATGCAAACATATACCGTGTTCATGGATCGGAAGAATTAACATCATCAAAATGTCCATACTACCCAAAGCAATTTATAAATTCAATGCAATACCTATTAAAGTACCAATGTCATATTTCACAGACATAGAACAAACACTTCAAAAATTTATATGGAGTCATAAATGACCCCAAATAGCTGCAGCAATTTTGAGAAAGAAGAGCAAAGTAGGAGGGATCACAATACCTGATACCAAACTGTATTACAAGGCCACTGTAATCAAAGCAGCCTGGTACTGGCACAAAAACAGGCACATGGACCAGTGGAACAAAACAGAGAGTCCAGAAATAAACCCAAGTCTCTATGGTCAATTAATATTTGACAAAGGGGGCAGCAACACAAAATGGAGTAAAAATAGCCTCTTCAAGAAGTGATGTTGGGAGAACTGGACAGCTACATGCAAAAAAAATGAAACTCAAGCACCAACTTACACCATACACAAAAATAAATTCAAGGTGGAGAAAAGATTTAAATATAAGCATGACACCATTAAAGTCCTAGAGGATGACATAGGCAGGAAAATCTCAGATATTTCACGCAGCAACATTTTTACTGATATGTCCCCTAAAGCAAGGGGCATAAAGGAAAGAATAAACAAATGAGATCTCATCAAAATAAAAAGCTTCTGCACAGCTAAAGAAAACAACATTAAAATGAGAAGAGAACCAACTGTATGGGAAAACATATTTGCCAATGATACGTCAGACAAGGGTTTAATCTCCAAAATATATAAAGAACTCACATGACTCCATTCTAAGAAGACAAGCAGCCCAATTAAAAAATGGGCAAAAGACTTGAACAGACAATTCTCCAAGGAGGACAAACAGAGGATCCAGAGACACATGAAAAGATGCTCAGTATTGCTAGCTATCAGAGAGATGCAAATTAAAACCACAATGAGATACCACTTCACACTTGTCAGAATGGCTATCATAAACAAAGCAACAAACAACAAGTGTTGGAGATAAGCAAAATAAACCAGGCAGTGAAAGGCAAATACCATATGATCTCACCTTTAACAGAAACCTAATCAACAAAACAAACAAACAAGCAAAATGTAACCAAAGACACTGAAATTGAGAACAGGCTGACAGTCACCAGAGGGGAGAGGGGAGGGAATTTTGGGGGGAAAGGGGAAGGGTTTAGAGCAACAAGTATAAAGGACATATGGACAAAAACTTGGGGGGGGTGGAAATGGGAGGGAGGTAGGGAAGGCTGGAGCGGTGAGCTGGGATGGGAGTAAAAGAGAAAACTGTACAACAATTAAAATAAAATTTAAAAAAAGATTTATACAAACTTAAGAGTAATAACTTAATATCTTCATTGAGATTCCAAAGTCCTTTAGAATACCCACGAATGCACAGTCCTTCCTTCCCCTTCTGCACAGTCCAGGGTGCTGTATCTCAAAAAAAGAAATAGAAGTCTGGTTCTTTTTTGCCCATGCCACATGGTCCCAAAAATATGCTGCAAAGCTGCAACCCCTAGATTTAAATCCCAGCACCAATCTTCCTCTGCAGCACCATTTCTGACAATTGGCCACAGCTGCCAGCATTCCCATGTTTTTCCAGGTTTACTGGGCTTCCATAGTAAGTCTGGGCAGGTGTGGCCCTGTGGCATGGAGCCAATCATCTCCAAGCTCTTATGCAGGCTCTGTAACCAGGAGGAGTTGCCTCCCATTTACATCATGGGTTGAAGTCACTCCCATCCCCCTGGCTCAAAGCATGGCCACAGCTATTTAACATATCCATGAAACACTTAAAAATTATAGATATGTTAACCAACCGTTCTAGAGGTTATCTGCAAAACTGTTGCTATTCAAAACAACTCTCAATGGCCCTGTTCCATGCATCCCATTCCCCAGCTCAGATTTGTAGGGGTGAGGACATCCTATATCTTTTTTTTCTAATATTTCATGGACACTGAGTTCTGGACCCCATTACTAATCCCTATTTGCCCCCCCACCCTTGGCTGCACCCTGTTATACCTCCACCTTTGTTCATGTCCATGGGTCATGCATATAAGTTCCTTGGTTGCTCCCTTTCCTATACTGTGCTTTATATCCCCATGACTATTCTGTAACTACCTCTTTGTACTTCTCAATCCCCTCAGCTCTCACCCACTCTCCCACACCCTACCTCTCATCTCTTTTTCCTTAACCTTTAGCATTTTAATTATGATGTGTCTTGGAGTGAGTGGGCCTCTTTGTGTCTATCTTGTTTGGGACTATCTGTGCTTCCTGGACTTGCATGTCATTTCCTTCACCAAACTAGGAAAATTGCCTGTCATTATATTTTCAAATAGATTTCCAGTTTTTTGCTCTTTCTCTTCTCCTTCAGGCACCCCTATGATGAGAATGTTGGATTGCTTAAAGTTGCCCCACAGGCTGTTTACACTATCTCTGTTTTGGGGTATTCCCTTTTCTTCTTGTTCTAATTGTTTGTTTCTTTCTTCCTTATGTTCCAAATCATTGATTTGATTCTCAGCTTCATCCACTCTACTGCTATTTCCCTGTAAATTGTTCTTTATTTCAATTAGCATATCCTTTGCTTCTGATTGAATCTTTTTGTGCTGTTAGGATCCTCGCTAAGCTCCTTGAGTATCATTCTTATAAACAGTGTTTTGACTTCTGCATCATAGATTGCTTATCTCCATTCCATTTACCTCTTTTTCTGGAGTTTTGATCAGTTCTTTCATTTGGGCCATGTTTCTTTGTCTCCTCATTTTGGCAGCTTCCCTGTGTTTGTTTCTATGTATTAGGTAGATCTGCTTTGACTGTGTCTTGGTAATGTGTCCTAATGTAGTTGGTGTCCTGTAGCATCCAGTGGCACAACCTCCCCTATCACCCAATCTGTTACTAGAGGTATGCTCTTCATGTGGGCAAAGTACACCTTCCTCTTGTAGTTGAGCCTTGGTTGCTATTGGCAGATCAGTCGGAGGAATTTGCCCAGGCCAGTCACCTTCAAGTATCAGCTGTGACCAGACCTCCAACCTCCACCTTCTATAGAAAATTAGTTGTGCGGGGATAGGGTGGTGGTGCTCTGATTTTGTCTGTAGCTGTCCATGTTGTTCATTTACTACTTTCTTTAAGTGTAAAGTTAGATTGTTTATTTGAGGTTTTTCTTTTTTTTTTTTTTGAGACAGCCATTTACATTTACATTTATGGTGATTATTGATAGAATGCATATATTGCCATTTTATTTCTAAACTATTTGCCTCTGTCTTTTTCTTCTTCTTCTTTTTGAAACAAGCCCTTTAACATTTGTTGCAGCATTGGTTTGGTATTAACAAGCTCCTTTAGCTTTTTCTTGTCTGGAAGCTCTTTTATTCCTCCTTCAATTTTATGATAGCTTTGCTTGGTAAAGTACCCCTGATTGAAGGTCCTTGCTTTTCATCATCTTGAATATATCATGCCAATCTCTTCTGGCCTGAAATGTTTCTGTTGAGAAATCAGATGACAGCCTTATTAGAACTCCCTTGTAGGTAATTACCAGCTTTTCTCTTGCAGCCTTTAGGATTTTTTTCTTGTCTTTAAAGTTTGCTATTTTTACTATGATGTGTCTTGATGTAGGCCTCTTTGGGTCCTTCTTGTTTGGGATTTTCTGCACTTTCTGGACCTGTGTGTCTTTTTCTTTCACCAGAATAAGGAAGTTTTAAGTCATTATTTCTTCAAATAGATTCTCGATCACTTGCTCACTCTCTCCTCCTTCTGGTATTCCCATGATGCAGATGTTATCATGCTTCGTGTTATCCCAAAGGAGTCTTAAGCTCTCCTCATTCCCTCTAATTCTTTTTTTTCTTTTTGCTGCTCTCCTTGGGTGTTTTTTCCTACCTTGTCTTCCAAATCACTGATTTGATCCTTTGCTTCATCTAACCTACTGTCCAGTGTATTATGTATTTCAGATATTGATCTGATTGGTCCTTTTTTATGGTTTCTATTTCTTTTTTTCTTCTGTTGAGTATCCTTATAATCATTACTCTAAATTCTCTGTGATAAATTGCTTGCCTCCCTTTCATTTAGTTTTTCTTTGGGGAGATTCTCTTGTTCTTTCATTTGGGGGTCTGTCTCTTTGACTTCCATTTTGGCTGCCTTTTTGTGTTTGTTTCTATGTATTAGGTAGTTCTACAAAGATTTGGGTGCAGCCCTATGTCAGACACTAACTGTGACTGACCCTGGGCAACCTGTTTGGAGCTATCAGCAATTCGCAGCTTGTGGCTCCCTCTATTCAACCTATCTGTGGCAGAAAGAACTAGGCCGCATACCAGTGCTGGCTTTTACCAGCACCAGGCCCAGGGAATGGTCAGCTAAGGTCTCAGACCTCCCAGAGATACACTTTAGTAGTTCAACTCAATCACTCAGTTAACATCCAACGGTACTTAGCAGCAGCCTGGCTTAAGTTCCACAGGGTGGGGCAGAATAATTCTTGTGGGTGGGGCTATTTCTTCTCCTCAGGCTGATGCCATCTGTAGGGGAGTGCTCTTCTGATAAAGATGGCTTCTGCAGTATGGGGGAAAACTCAGCACAGGGACCCTGGTGGCTGTTTCTTCAGTTCTCTCCCCAGAGTCACCATCCCCAGACTCTCCTCATATGTCTCTATTCCACTCTGCCCTCTCTCTGCTGCAGCCCAGGGTAAGTGGCTGCAAATGGAATTGCATATGTTGGCCCTTTAAGAGGCTCTCTGCACCTCCTCCCATCTCTCCCTGGCTGATAGAAAACCTGCTGCTTCTCACAGCTGTATGTTATCTTGGTTCCTTCCCTGGCTCCGGTGCTGTAGGCTGGGGAGCCCACAAGGGGTTCAGACCCCTTACTTCTCACAGGGAACCCCCATGTGCTGAAATATTTCTGAGGAACTTCAGCTGCCACCTGTAGGAGCCCAGCCAGCCCTCTCCCTCTGCACGCCCTAGCAGTCATGTTTTGGTGAAGTGGTTCCTTCTGTCTGACCTTGGTTATTAGGCTTCTCTCCTGCTAGTGTTCAGTTGGTTATTCAGCATGATATCTTTACAGTTTAGTTGTCATTCCAGTTTGGTTCTGGGAAGAGGTTACTTTAGCTTCCACTTACTTCTCTGCCATCTTGGATCACCATGAAAATTTAATTTCTATGCTTTTGACTTGTTTAGACTGAAAAAGCATTATTGAAATACCTTTTTTTAATTCATATAACCCAACCAATCTTCTTTAATCAGTCATTCTTCTCCCAATTTTAAAAAATATTTATTTGCAACATTTGAAAAACCTTAACCCTTAAAATGTTTGGAACTCCTTATTTAAAAACTCAAAGTGAATTCTGAGATCCTTTCAATACTAGTTTGGGGGTGTTTGTTTTTAAGTTTCCCAACATCTTTGTGTAAGAGATAAATGGAGATCTTTATTTGCAAGAAAGCTGGGAAAATACCAGAACAGGAGTCCAATTCCCCTTTTAACAGCTCTTTGACTTTGAGTATGTCCTGTCATAGCCTTTCTAGGCCTGTTTATCTGCCTTGTCAATGGGGTTGTTACAATGATCAAATAAAATAATATCCCATTTATAAATTTGTTTAGTAAACCCAACGGACCTTGATAACATAAACTTTATTATTACTTTATACACACTTTTGGTGTCTGTTATACACCATTACTAGTTTTAAATAGTGTTTATTTAAAGGTATAAATGATGTAACACACATTTTACTGTTAGTACTCTGAATTTTTACTTGTTATAAATATTCATTATCAGAGAAGTCCCTTGGAAGAATTAAATTTAAAACTTCAAGCACAGTACATGTTATTTTAATTAAAGCTGGGATAGATTAATTATTTAAGGTTATAAATGATCTGAGTACTTCCCCCACATTCAATCCTAAATCACCCTCTATGTGCAGCTTTACTTCCATTTTTCCAAAGCACTGTTCTGTTCCCTAGTTTAGGTGGCCCCCCTTGTGAGGTTCCCATAGTGATATAGGTGAGGATGAGTTCTTATTTGTTTCTGACATGATAAGAATGTCTCTGCTAGCACCCACAGCCTCTTTTTCTTCAATAAAAACTTTATTTGCTGATGAAGTTAGAACCAAGTATGCATAGTAATGCCTATATGACCTAAAAAATAAAAAAATAATAAATAAGGCAACTAAGAAATGAAAATTTCTGTTGACGAAATGGGATTGACAAAACAGGTGCACTTATTTTCATTCCCTGATAAAATTCCAGTATAGTAATAAGTAAAGAAAAATTATAATGTAAACTCACAATGACAAAGAAAAAGAGAATACAGAAAAAATAAACGATATCAGCAAACTTTTAGAGGATAGATAGTAGTTGGAAGAACAGGGAACACTTGAACCTAAGGATTTTTAGAGACAGTTACCATAAACAAAGTAGTCAATTCACATTTCCAGAACCTGGAAATGTTTCAGGAAATGGAGGCACCAGGTAACTTGGAAGACGAAGTGAGAGTAGAAGTTGAAATCAGGAGGATTGAATAAAACCTTATCAGATAAATAAACATGAGATACAACCTTATGCCTGCGCAGCCAGAGTACTTCATGCCCATTTTACCTGAAGCAGGAAAGAGAGAATTATTCTCTGGCACTGGACAGATAGGCACAGTGAGGGATGGTATGTGGTGCCACCCAGCAAACTGGAGGACTGAGAGCCAGTTTATGCAAAGAGATCTCTCATTTCTTTTCTCATTCATTTCACAGAATTCTTATACCAAGCTTATACGAACCTCCTCAAGGTAGGAGACATGATCTTCTCTAGACAAACAGTATCTCCCCAAGAAAAATATCTGACAATGACATTTAGTGTGTCCTATCAAAACTATTAAGTTCCTGCTGCAGTCCTACCATGAAAACTCTCCAAGGTGACAAGTGTGCCCATGAGACTTCTAATTGGCTTTTAGTGACTCACTACTAAATATTACTGGACAATCAAAGACATTAGACATTTGAGAAAAGCTTTCAACATGAAAAACAAAGACCAAAACACACAAACCAGAAAAGGAGGGATAATACAGAAACAGAAAATACTGGGTACTGAGAAAATTTTCCAAATGTTTGATTAATATCCTCCAAAAGATAAGAACATATATTACACTAATGAAAAAGAAGAGAATAATATTAAATGGGGAATCATAAAGAAATAAGAAATTAAAAGCATATGAGCAAAATGTTTTAAAACTCAATAGAAGAAATGAAAGATAAAATTGAGGAAGTTTCCCATAATAATAGAAACAAGATGGAAAAGTGAAGAAAAGATAGTAAATAAATTTAAAAATCTTTTCAGGAATCCTGAGATTTAGCTAATATGAATTTCAGAAGGAAAAAGACAAGTTTTTAAAATTATGAAGGCAAAAATTACCAAAGAACTAACAAGTAAAAATCTTCTGGAATTGAAATATATAAATTTCCAAATTCAAAGGGCTTAATTTAGTGCCTAAAGTAAATTAAAATGGATACGAACTAAGGCAGAGATATTCAGAATACTAGGGATAAATAATAAAACAAAATATTTCAGAAAAAAGTATAAAAACCATTCTCTCTATAAATAATTTGGGAAACTGACATTGGAGTTCTTACTAGCAACTCTGGAAACTAGAAGAAAATGGAACATGCTTTAAAATTCAGAGAAAAATAGTAATTTCAAACTAAAATTCTATATCCAGCCAAACTATGCATCCATCAAGTGAAGAAAATGCAAGTGTTTTTCTGATATACAAAGTCTCAGAAATTTTATCTCCTATATGACTGTTTCTCAGAAAGCTTCTGGAGGATGCGTTCTATGAAAATGAGGGAAAACACCAAAAAATATGTATGCAAAACCCAGAAAGCAAGAACTCAAACACAAGAGATGAGAAAAGGGCATTTCCAGGGTGCTGGTGATTAGAGATCCTGGGAGAAAAGGAGTTAAACAGAGCACGAGAACTGACACTCTGGGAGGGACATCTCCAAGGGGCAATGAGACTTGGGGGGTTTCTTTGTGAGTTTATTGTTGTGGTTTTATTATTGTTGCTGTTGTTATCTTGTTAAAAGTAATTTTTAAATTCTTTTGGAAAATTTAGGAAGTATAAATGATGGGTACATGAAAAAGTACATTAAAAAGGGAGGTAATTTCTAGGTCCAGACAAAATCAAAATGTTGTTCAAGAAATTTAAGTATAATTCATCACAGAAAATTGCTGGTTGTGATGAATATTTACATTGCCATAAATGTTAAATAATGATTTAAATAAAACTTGTGATACAATGATTTTAGGGAGAGAGGGGAGGGGAAGGAGGAAGAGTTGGTGTGTACATGTGTGGGCATGCATGTGGTGTGTGCGTGTGTGTGTGTGTAAAGTGATAGTTGTTATAGTATAAAATCAGTAGAATAATACATAATGTAATATACTTTTTAAATATCCAATTAGGCATATTAGTTAGAAATATTGAGGTAACTAGCAGAAGAAACTACTCACTTTCTTTATAAACATCAAAGTGAAATTGGAAGCTCTGTGGATGCATTAATGTATAATACTATGATTGCAGAAAGTAATTTAAAGGAGTTATCTACTATTTATTTGTGCAAGCTTCAGAGATAGAATCTCTATTAAGGACTAAAACTATATCCCCAATCTCAGTCAGAGTTCAGACTGTCAGGCTTAGGATACTATGCAAAAAAACATAGATGACCCACTCCTTTTAAGAGAGTACAATTTACTTAGCCTCTCAGCCTCACTTGTTTCATTTCTAAACTGAGAAAGTTAGTTTGGGACTAACTAAACTCAAATTCAAGGCAAATAACAAAAGGGAAACACACTAGGTACAAATGCCAGCATCCCTCATAAAGGATAGTCTCTACGCAGATCTAGCCAACTGTTATCATGAAAGCCTGTTGCTGTTAAGAGGGTCAATAGTTCAAGAGAAACTGCAAATATGGATTTTTAACATGGAATCTCCAGGTTTTTGAATGCTCATTTGAAATACACAGTGCCTACCAAACCCATTGGCATGCCACCACCAACTCAGATTGCCAATATGAAACCTCTAAATTAGGTGAACATTGATGGTCCCCATAGGGCAGTGCAATGTCTCGTGCCTAAAAATCTTCACTGAATGTATGGGTTTCTTCACCACCAGAGAGGCGTTTTTTTTAAAACATCCTATTATTAAGCACCTATTTATTTATCTTATTGTATAAATATTTGTCTAGCACTTATTTCCAGGCAGTATTCATAGTATTCCAAAATACTGTCTTTCAATTGTTATAGCTTTGTAATGATGGAGGAGCTATTTTGAACTTACAAGTGGGAAAGATGTTAATTAATTAAATAAGGTCACATGGTTAGTACAATCAGAGCTTGGTTTTGCTCTGAGTCTATGTTTTTAATCCACACAGGTCCTTTCTCTTCAGTGCCAGGTACTGTTCGGGCGTGGAGGAGGTAGCAAAACACATGAGAGTGTACCTAGAAAAATGTTCTGGAAAGACATGTTAAGTGTTAATGTTTTTCTGTGTGAGTAGAATTATAGATATTTATTATTTTGCATACATGTTTGCATTTTCCAAATTTTATATAGTAAAGACATTTAAATTTTTAACTAGAATACTATGTATTTTTAATAGCACAGTCCCTTTTACAATGCTTAAAATAATAAAAGCATAAACAGTTAAACTTAAAGCTTAAAGGAAGAGCTGGAACAAAACTTTGGTCTGCCCTATTTTAGGTCAGTTTTTTTTCTTAGCTGTGTTTCTGGTGCATAGTGTATTCAGCATAATGTGACAGAGAGATGACTCTACTGGAACCCAGGCTTGGTCAGGACCTACTTCTGACACTGGGAAGATCTGCACCTTCAAAAAAGTCACTTAAACAATCTGGGCTTTGGTTTCCTCTTTCCCAAGATTAGAGAAATGGACTATTTGGTATTTGGTATCTCCCACTTACAACTTGTCCTGATTCTATGTATTATACTAATTAAAAGGCAAGTGATTTTGAGGTTGACAGTAGAATACCAGTTTATTAGCTTGCAAAATAAAATTAAGTGACATGTGGACAAAAAAATAATAAAACACTTTATTAGTTCACTTTGTGATTTTATCATCACTTTGAACATGCAAGTCTTAAGACCCAAGATTTGCATAGAGCTTTCCATTCAAAGATGCACAGTCATTAACAGAAACAGTTCCCACCAAGCACAGATGGGCCAAAATACCAAGTGTTCTTCTCACAGGGCACGATGCAGCAAAAACTGTCATTAATCTGTCCCCTCAGACATATTAATCCACAAAGACAGCAATCACTTTTAAATATGGAGCTCTACATTTGCTAACGTTATATTTTAACCTTTCATACAGAAACTTGACCCCTCACTGATCATCATCTTGGTTCCCAGGTCTTGAAAGCATGAAGACAGTGACTTTTTTCCTGTACGTTTTGGGAACTGCAGCTGCAATCCCGGTAAATATTCTTTCTTTTGTGATTACATCTCTCCCTCCTGACATTTGGCTTAGAAATCCTCCATTTAAAGAAAACGTTCTTATGTAGTGATTTTTAATTTTCTTTTTAATTTTTAATCATATTTTTTTTTTGCTCAAGCAAGGAATGGATGACTAAAAAATTGAGATAAGTTACTTTTAAAAAATATTTCGTTCAGAACTATCAGGTTCTGTAAGACATGTTAAATATGTAGCTGAAAGTGTTGGTTATCAGTTTATTAGCCAGGAAATATGCCCAAATACCAAAGATAACAGCAGGAAATAAATTCTCCTGGGGAAGATCATCACATGAGTATGAGAAATCTAAGGAACTCATATGAGAAATCTTGGAGTGCCCATCCCCACTCTCCAGCAGCCTTTTCTTCCAAGTCAAATACATACTGCATGAGAAATTCTGAGTCTGTGATAAAAACAGGAGCCAATGGGTTATGGACAGGAAATGTACAATAATCACAAAGCAGTTCTTAACTCATCCTTGGAGGTTTGTCCAAGCAAACATGATAAAAGCAGACAGGACTAGAACATTCTTTTCCTCACAGTCAGATATAAGCCCCACCCATTCACACAGCAATAAATCAGTCTTATAAATCAAATCATTTAAGACATGTCAACAACCTCAAAGTAACTCGGAAGTTTATATATATGTATATGGAACCATGGCCCGATAATCTTTTAAATGTCCCCCAAAGATCCGTATCATCCATCCTTAAACTAAAGGATTTGTGTATTTTTTTCTTTTTCACCAATTGGAGGAAGAAGGCTTCTTTAAATAAACAAAGCAATTTATCTTTTGTCCATCCTCTCTCCCTCTCTATGTCTAAGATCCTATCCTTGCTTTTTAGATAGCTGATGTGTAGCTTCTGGTTGACAGATGTGTCAGCGAAGATGAACGCCATGCCACCCAGACCAAGCAGTTCTTAGGAAGCAGAATTTATGACCCCTGCTAGGAAACATGTTGAAGTTGAAATTATGCACTGTCCTCAGAAATTACAAACATGGCATAAATTATGTTCAGCACAGAAAGGAGCTCCCACAAAACCATTGTTTTCTCCTGAAAACGTGTTTTGGCTTTGCAGCTGGTGCTGCAATGTAAACAGACATCAAACACATCTTTAAATGAAGTGTTTGAATGACATGCCAGTATAAAGACACATTCCAGATGTTTCCTTTCTCAGTTTGTTATCACGTGGATTCAGGACATGCTCAAAATGCCTTATCATAGATTTACGTATTAGAAATCTTGTTCAATTTTCCCCTCCTGCTTGAGGTTTCCAAAAGTCAGTGGATTGATTCTGTGTGGCTAGAAGATTCTGAGCACATTTCCAGAGGGTATATTGCTGCTATAAATATAGATATGAGCATAATAATGAAGCAATTTCATTTTCAGAATATTTCCAAAAGAAAATGAGCTGCCATGTTCTTGTGCATTTCTTCCATTTTGAGGAGGAAACCTTGAAAAGGAAAGAAGCAGAGAGAAGGAGCAATTCTCCACTAATAAGCCTGAAATCGGCTTATTAGTGATTTACATGGTGCCCCTGCCAAGAACTTGCCAACCTAGTTGCCATTATTTCTTCTCTTAAAAACAACTTCTTTGGAAATATTTAAAAAGATTATCACTCTTCTTAGTTGAAAAGTTAATAAAAAGCAAGAGAATGAACCAAATCTATAACAAATCCTGTACTTCAAGCCTTTCTTTATATTGCACAATGAGCACTACAGGGCCTGCTAATGGAGTGACACAGAGTCAATCCAAATGGAATTGAGTTTTATATTTACACCCAGCTCTGACATCTGAGTGTCCACAGCATCTCTTTAATAAAGATTCATGGTGAATACCTGCCTAAGATATCAGATACTTCATATTACCACTGCATGATATTACTACTGGCTATCGCAATTTTTCACTTAGGTAACTAACTCTCTAAAATTTATCAACTATTTTAAGGTACATAACCTTATCTTGATATTTCTGCTCACTTCATCTTGAGAGAAGTCGGGGTAGAGGTGAACAAAACCACAGACAGATAGTAAATAGGAGAGTAAAGACTTGAAGGGAAGTATCTTATCTCAACTTCTCCAGCATGCCTCCAATCTTGCTAGAAATAGGAATCAAATATGTCATAGCTGCTCTTCCATACCAGATTTGGTACCTTGTTTCACAGTTTTTTAATTACTTGGCATTAAATTGTTTTTATTAAAAAATTTCTTGTTGCATATAGGCTGATAGCATTAAGAAAGGAACCAAATATTGAATAAAAGATTTATAACCTTTCTGCTAATTATCAGTAAGTAATTAACTTAAGAAAATATACAATGCTATACCCTATGAAAAATACACAATGCTATACTCTGTGGTTAATTTAACTTCAACTTTCTTCTAAACAATATTTTTCAAAATTGTATAGAAAAACAGTATTGTTCAAAATTAACTTCAACTTTCTTCTAAACAATATTGTTCAAAATTATATAAAATATTTCTCAAAATATTTTATAAAAGTTTTAAAAAATACAGAAAATAATTCTAAAACTCAGAAATCATTTTTGCTCTATTTCCACCCAGTCTCTGCATGTATAACTTTTCTTAAACATGACTGAGATTCTGTTTCCACTTAAGATTGTATTCTGAAAATTTGTTTGCATTCTTAGAAATTCTAGAGAATATCTTTTAATTAATGTTAGAAATGAAGTATATTGCTACTAATAATGATGACAATAAAAGGCTAACTTAAAATTTTAAACATTAACAAATATACACAATAATACAAACCAGTTTTTCATTTTCCAGACAAATGCAAGGTTCTTACCTGGTCATTCCCAACCAACTGCTGATTCCTTGAGCTCCATACAACAGGATGAAGCGTTAGTAACACCTGACAGCACTACGGTGCCCTTTTTAAGGGCTGAAGATGCAGAAAATGAAAAGGAAACTGTAGCATCTGCAGGAGTCCATCCCAACATTAGGGTAAAAGTCACATGGTTATGATAATGTAACTTCCAAATTTTCCAAAGGTTTCCATTTCAAAGCATAGTCAAAGAGACTACTTCATTCTATATCGTTTAGTTTCGTTAAAAGTGATCATATCAACCGCCTCCAATCACTAGAAGAATCATGTGTTTTACTCCTTGGGCTGAGGTGCTATATCATTGTTTAATTTCACAAAATTCAAACTCAAGTAAAACTTGTAGCTATAGAATGTGAAGAACATTATACAAGTTTACACATTATATGAAGAAAAAAATAAATATTGAGTGTTGGCTTATGAATTGTAAATGTGATATATATGTTGAATTATCATTTGTTTAAAAATAAACTTTCTTTCTTTTAAGGCTGAAAAATCTTCAGTACAAAAGTTGAAGGAGGAAAACCTTGACCAGTCAGCAGATCAGGACCAGAGTCACAGCCAAGAACTGGGATTACATGATCAAGGGGAAAGCAAAAGTGACTCTCATGAGAATTTGGAGTACACACCAACTGAAAGTGCGTTGGACCTAAAAGAAGATGTGAGTGAACCTCAAAAGAAAAAACTCCCAGAGAACGTTAATTTCCTTGCTCCTAATGTTAGTTCCACTGTAGATTCTGACCAACAAGAAAGCATCACAGAGACAGAAAAAAAACAAGAACAGCTTACAATCAATTCACATCCTCAGTTGAACAGGAGTAGTGAACATGGTGAAGACCTAAGTGATCAAGAAAACCACCAGCAAGACCCAAACATTCCCAATGGGGAAGAGGAAGATGAAAAGGGGCCAGGTACAGTTGGCACCCACACTGATAATCAAGAAAGGGAGAGAGAATTTCCTCCAGAGCATTCTAACAGCAAGCAGGAAGAAGACAGTACCCAACCTGATGATATTTTGGAAGAGTTTTACCGACCAACCCAAGTAAGCAAGATGAAGAAAGATGACCTTGAGCAGGTTCACCAAGAACAAGAACATGATAACTCCAATGAAGAAATGGAAGAGGAAACTATTTCAAAAATCAATAAGCACAATCAAGATACTGAATGGCAGAGCCAAGAGAGAAAAGTTGGCCTTGAAGTTATCAGTAGCACAGAGGAGATGGAGAAAAAGATTGTTTCTGAGGCTTTGCTCATAGAGCCTACTGATAATGGTGATGATGGCCCCAGACACAGTGCAAGTGAAGACTACTTCATCCCAAGCGAGGCCTTCCAGGAGGCTGAAAGAGCTACTTCCAATTACTATCACATCAAACATGAGGAGCAAAGAGAAAGAACACATGAGAATGAGAATGTAGGTACCAGTGAACCTGGAGAATCCCAAGAGATGAGATTATTTATGGTGATGTTTCCTGATAAAACAGTTGACTTTATCAAGAAACAGCCATGAACTTTCTCTGCACTCTCCCAGTCTCCTGCACTTATCTTTATCAGTACATTACTAAATACACTGCAATTATTTCTTTTCCTCTGCATCTCCATTATTAGGCTGAAAGTTCTTGTTTTATTTGTGTTCCCCTAGAAAGTAGACCCTGGATTTCAGTATTTTTTTTTTACATTCAGGGAACAAAGAAGAGTGGAGAAGTTATACAGGGAAGGAAAAGAAGCTAATTAAAGGTATCTGATGAAAGCCATGTAAAGCACATTCCTCTGAACTGTCCCACTTGGACAGCAAGAGAGCTGAGGCATTTAACACAGGCTGAGAATTGCCAGGAATGGTGTTAATTGCCTAGAACGTGCAGTCTGTCCTTTGAATAGGTTAAATAAAATTCCATGGCTTTGAAGCCACAAAGACACAGATGCCTCAGTTGAAAGTACCTGGAGTGGTACTAGAAAAGAAACTAGAGTGGTAAACTGACAGATACGAGGGGTAGGAGACACTGATGACTGCTGCTCCAATGCCTTGTCAGTGTCCTGTCCTATCAAGTTGAATTAGCAAGGCCTGCAAAATGCTCTAACATAATAAGAGATCCAGCAATTTTTGTTAATTTAGTTATAAAGATTAAGAAGGACTTCAGCTACAACTTATTAAGAAAACACACAAAAATGATAATTGGGATACAGCAGAGAGAGTGGGGAGAAGCAGATTGCTATTTGGTTGTTTAGTCATTTGGAGTTTTCATGCAAAATCCTGACAGCCACTCACCAGGAGGTCTTGACACAGCTGTTGGTGGGCAAGGTCAATAATAACCTCAATTACTGAGAACTCTGTTGTCATTCTAATGTGGAATTTTTCTTACACTTTAGAAACTGGTAAGAAACATTTACCAGCAACTTCACAGAGATTTCTAACCGCAGTATTGCATGATGATATTACATTTCTGCTGTTTTCCCAAATCCAAAGGGGAAGCTCCAACTTTGCTCCTGATATTAGTATCAACTTTTATTAACTAACCTCCAGAGATACAGGACTGAATCCAGTTGATGAAGATAGAAATAGCTCCTGTATTCAAAGGGTTACTGTCTATTTCCACAGTTGTGGCTTGTGTCTCTTTTTGAGATCTGGAAGGATTTGAATAGAAAAGCTCTGTGAAGGTATGCACAGTAGAAACATAAATTACATAACATAAATTATATATAAATTATATTATATATGATACATAAATTATTACATATAGCTTTCCAATAGACACAAACTTCTCCTTTTGTTATTATTAAGGCCAAAAAAGCAGAGAGCTCACTGAATGAAGATGAAAGTTCAAGTGAAGGCAACATGAGGGTGTACAATGTTGGTGAGTATGGGCTAAAAAAGCTGTTTATGACAATGTCAAGGAAGAGATGGAACAGGCCACACTGGGCTATCACTATCCCTTCATTTGTGACTACTGCACAGAGTTCTCCTCTCCCCAGTTCTCCCCAAGGAAACCTTTCATAAATTGTAGACATTCTCTTGCACACATTTGATATACAGTAGTCCACTCCATTTGTGGCTATGCTTTCCACAGTTTCAGTTATCTGCAGTCAACAGCAATCCAAAAATACTACATTTTCCCAACCATCAACATCATTTGCCCCTGACACCCAACCATCATCATCATGATGATCCAGAATCACCCAGAGCCAATGATCTTCCTCCTAATGTATCGTCAGAAGGTCAATAGTAGCTTAACACTACTTCGCAATGCCTAATTTCTAAATTATACTTTATCCTAGGTATGTGTGTATAGGAAAAATAACATACTATGAGGTGGTTACTATCATCCATGGTTTCAGGTATCCACTAAAGGCCTTGAAAAGTATCCCCTGCAAATAAGGGGCAGGGTTACTGTACAACTATGGGTAAATATGTTTACAAGCTGGAAGTCTTTTTGCAATATTACTGCAAAAGATAGAATTATTTTTATCTAAATCCTTTTGCTTCTGAGAAGTAATTTTACCTTCTTGATTCTTCAATCCATAATTTACTAGTAAATTTAGGCCCCATATTTAATTAAGACACAGTTCCCAATCATATATATTTCAAATTTTAATACAACAAAATTCTCATGGCTCATCTGAACAACTTGTATAAAATTGCACTATAGACTTCAGACTATGACCATTAGAGGCAGATCAAGAGTTATTTGTTCTCTCTAAATCTCTGATCTAAAGTGCACAGAAAATCTGGGCTATTGTGTAAAATAGTCTGATGCCATAGGGTCCCACCTGAAAATTACATCAAAATGGTTTCTAATGTTTTCCCAAATTTTCTCTTATTAATGAAGGTGGAGCTAATTATCTGGATGAATTTGAGTTTACGTATTCAATTTAGTTTATCCTGTCCAAACTTTTCTCTTAGATTCTTGCCTGAATTTCCAGTGTAAAAGGGGACACATGTGTCAGGCTGACCAACAGGGAAAACCCCACTGTGTTTGCCAAGATCCAGCAACTTGTCCTCCCACAAAGCCCCTTGACCAGGTAAGTATTCTACAAACTGGTCTCCAAGGGGCACCAACCAGTGATTTAAGTGAAAGGAGCAATTGAATTTTTCTTATTAAAAAAAGGTAAAAGCCCCGGATACCATCTAATATTTGAATTAATATCAAATAGGAACAAATACCAGCAAGATCAAAGAATTTCTTTCACCTGTGCCCTGAAGCAGTAATAATGGCACTGATCTATAAGAAATCACTTTAATATTCATTCTATCCTGGAAACATCTTCAGTTTTCATTCTACTGGGCTCATCTAAAGCTAAATTGCCTTCACCACTGGTATAAGTTAGTTGATATTTTTGTGCCAAGAGGGATAGTTATGATTTTAATAGTCTCACCTACCTGAACACATGTGTGGCACAGCAGTTCTACCAAATAGACTATGAGCTTTCAGGAACAGGGTGTTTTCCCAATGAACATCTGGAAACATGGCCTTTTCCTCCTGCTTGTCTTTATTAGGTTTGTGGGACTGACAATGAGACCTATGCTAGCTCCTGTCATCTGTTTGCTGCAAAGTGCAGACTGGAGGGGACCAAAAAGGGGCACCAGCTGCAGCTGGATTATTTTGGAGCCTGCAAATGTAAGATTCTGTCACTAATGCCAACTACCATTGCTGAGACAGTTTGGAGTGAATCTGCATATCTGAATAATACACTTATATGTACTCAGACATATGCAAGTGGGAGAAAACTAATGTAGTTCTGAACCCAGGCTGCACATTAAAATCAATTGGGAAGACTTTTTAAAAATAAGAAGAATGCCCAGGCTTTAACTATAAGAGATTTCAATTTTATTGTGCTGGGTTGGAACCTTGGCATTGTTTTTTGAAGTAACCTAGATAATTCTAATGTGCAGCCAGGGCTCAGAACAACTGCATAATGGAATTTTGCTAAATTATTTGTCCTTTTCTCTCATCAAGTTAAGCCTCTGCCAAGAAGTTTAATGACAACATCTTCTTCCAAAAGTTTTTTTTAAATTGTCTTCCTTTCCCAGGATATTCTCATTTGTCTTTGGATCTCCTTGCTGCTAAGTGATTCTCCACATTAGCTGGGCTCTCTAATATTTCCATTTCTCTTCTCCTTATGGACCCATGAGAGTATTAAACTTCTCAGCCCCTCCACCCCCTTGACTTTAGATGTTGCCACGTGGGTTCTTTGTCCAAGGAAATTTGAACAAAAATCATCTGTGTGCATTCTGGACAGCAGCATGTCAGACCTGGTGCACAGTTCTCCACATCCCCTTTTCCTTATGTTGAGATAATGTTGAGATGGCAGAGTCTTCATCACTCTGAGCCCCACAGAGACTGCAATGAGCAGAGAGCCTTTCTGCCAACTGGTGTTGGATTTGTAGTAGGACCAAGAAGCAAAGCTTTGATGTAATGTACCATATGATATCTCTATAGTTAACACTGCTGTTGGTATATCTGAAACTTGCTAAGAGAGTAGATCCTGAAAGCTCTCAACACAAGTAAAGAAAAACAATTTGGAACTATATGAAGTGATTACCACAAATTTATTGTGGTAATCATTTCACAATATGTGTGTGTCTAGTCATTATGCTGCACACCTTAAATTTATAGTGTTGTACTTCAATTATATCTCAATAGAACTGAAAAAAACAAACTTTGTTCCTTTAAGTCACTAAGATTTAAAATTATTACACTGTGACCACAGAATATGCTAACTTCTACCTTTTCATTTTTCCTCTAATAAATAGTTCTGTGTCCTCCACCTCTAAATTCCAGTCTTTGGTTCTAGAGAAGTGGTTCTCAGCCATGGCTGCACATCAAAATTACTTCTGGAGCCTTTGAAACATCCTGTTGCCCAGGCTTGCATCTGACATGTTTTTTAAACACACAAGGCAATTCTTCTGTGCCGCTGGGGTTAAGGGTCACTGTTGGGATGACTTGGCAGTGAGGATGCTGTCAGTCAACATGCTTCCTGTTCTGAGGACTCCTATAGGACAAGAGTGAGCCCCAAAGGTTAACACTGATTTACTTTCTGGTTGAAACAGCTATTCCTCCTTGTACGGACTTTGAAGTGACTCAGTTTCCTCTAAGAATGAGAGACTGGCTCAAGAATATCCTCATACAACTTTACGAGTCTGATCCTAAACGCACTGGATATTTAAATGAGAAGCAAAGGAATAAAGTAAGTTATCCACAATCAACTCCCTAAGTGTGTGTCTACAAGGCCTGAGGAAAAAAGATATCAGGGGGTATGATGGGGGAGGGGCACTATGTCCCTCTACATATAGCGAAAGCTCGCTTTGCCTTCCTAAGCTTAGTTAACACATATAGATGAACAGAATAAGAGTGGTCACATTTCATGCCACAAGGTGTGGGACACGACCAAATCATCCCATTCCTATGCAAAGGGCAGAAGCCTGAGCAAGGGCTCTTTACCTCATACCTAGAGCAACTTCTAGTCCAGCAAACTGAACCTCAGTTCAGTTTTGTATATTCAGGCCTAGACATGTTATTTCAATCAAAATGTCTTTTGCCCTCATAAGCCAGACATAGATTTATAATACAGGAGAATTTGTTACTCACAGTGTCAGTAATATATTAAGATTAAGCTGTGCAGAATATTGATTCCAGAAGTTCCCAGGAAAAATGTATTCATCAGACAGTTATTGAGTGTATCCTAGGTACCTGGAATTGATCAATGTGCTGGAGATCCAGCTATGAACAAAATAAAAATCTCTGCATTTATGAGCTTACATTCTAGGCAAAAAGACAGACTCAACAAATAAGTGTATATGTATATATTTATACACGCAAATATCTATAAAATATGTCAAGTGGAATGAAATGTGCTATGAAAGAAAAAATAAAACAAGTAGGAGGGTGTGCATGAACTGTGTCAAATGCTACGTGCAGGTTGTGAGATAAAGACTAAGAGATGGCCACTGATCTGGAATGTGGTGATCAGAGTTTGACCTTGACAAGAGCTGTTAATGCAGAGTAGAGAGGAGAAAAGCTTGAGTGGACAGGGTTCAAAACAGAATAAGAGGGAGAATATGGAAACAGCAAGTATAAGTAATATTTTCAAGACATTTTGCTGTAAAGGGAAAATGTGAAATAGAGTGGAAGCTGGCGGGGAATGTGAGTTTAGGAGTTCCCCTCTACCAGTGGGAGATGGTAGAGGATATTTGTGTGCTTCTGGAAATAATCCAGTAGAGAAGGAGAGATACTCAACTGCCACAGGGTAATCTTGAGTAAACTATAAGGGGTGGGCTCCTGAGCATCAGTGGGGGATGGGCTTAGATTAAGAGCACAGGAAGTTTCATGCATGGTGTTAAGAAAGGAAGTTCATAGATGTGGTCATGGGAATGGGTAGAAGTTCCAATCTGACTGCTTCTAATTACTCAGTGAAATAATGGGTAACATCACAAGCTGAGAGTTTTCCACACATTGCCCTCAAATAATTCCCACCCTCTTTTTTCAATACGTCATCATAGAGAGCCTTGAGAGCATTAGAAACAAAACAGAAATTTTAATAAGGGTGGCCCGACAGTATCACAGCAGGGCTAAACTGAGATTGAGCAGGCAGTGGGTGGCAGTACACTGAGGATTAAGAAAGGAATATTCCACCTGGGAAGCACAGGGCTTCCCACTTACTAATCAACAATTTTGCCTAAATCAGTTTAGCCCTTTTCAACCTTCTCATAGTTTTAAGGAATGCAATAAACACTACTTAGTTTTAAAAAAAAAAAGTCAAAAAAGCCAAATTTCTTCCGAAAAAAATTTAAAATGTTAGCTGTTATTCAATACAAAAAGAGGAAAAGCTGTAACATTCATTAGAAGGCATTTCTTTTAGTGTCATAGAACGGCCTGGGCTTGTTTTCATCTGACATGTTATTCTTACTCTTCAAATAAGGTTTAGCAAGTGATTATTTGATTACACTTCTCTGATTCTCTGATGTTCTATCTTGTCCCTTCCTAATTACAGGTCAAGAAAATTTACCTGGATGAAAAGAGGCTCTTGCCTGGGAACCATTCCATTGACCTTCTCTTAAGGGACTTTAAGAAAAACTACCACATGTATGTGTATCCTGTACACTGGCAATTTAGTGAACTTGACCAAAATCCTATGGACAGGTAAAAACTCTTTAGGTTCCCATAACTAGGTCATCTCCCTAATATAATGTCTAGTTATCTTTGTACAAAGAGCATTCTAAACAGATTTAGGAAATTTCCCAATTTCAGTCTAGAACACTGAAATGCCAAACAAATGTGGTTAGGTGTCTAAACATACAACTGCTTTGAAAATAACAGATTATGGCCACACCCCAGCTCTCAAGTTCACTTGTTAGGGTCCAGCCTCCCATAGAGACTCTCATAACTCTCATTGTTGATCATAAAGTCCCAAGGTAATTTAATTGGTCCAGTTTGGGTCCAATGCCTACATCTGGAACAATCAGGCATGACCAGATTGGACAAACATGATTGCTGGGTGCACCCCTGTAAACTTAGGGTGGACAGAGGACAGTGAAGAAGGAAACCTTGTGACTCAACACCCCAGATGCTGTCTATCTTACTCATAAATAGTTTATTTCATTTGCAACTTTTTGTGAGTGTACTACTTATTCGCCATACTTAGCAACCTTGTGGAAGAAAAATGCCCTTGGTGATTGTAAGTATTAACTTTCATACACAAGCCACTCAGTTAATAGGCTGCCATTTGTATCATTGCAGGGTCTTGACACATTCCGAACTTGCTCCTTTGCGAGCCTCTCTGGTGCCCATGGAACACTGCATAACTCGCTTCTTCAATGAGTGTGACCCCAATAAAGATAAGCACATCACCCTGAAGGAGTGGGGCCACTGCTTTGGACTTAAAGAAGGTAAATTCATCATCATTGTCCAGACAAACCCTGAGCTCTGTAGCCCTCAAAGAACTAGGTCCTGCTATGCATTCAAATTGAAACCTAGACACAGCAAGGTGGCAGTGTTCTAGAGAGGACACCTTCAGGGTAGGTGCTATTGTGGCAAGGTTAAGTTTTACTCCTTTTATAATACTCTGATTTCAAAGAGTAGCAAATGTGAATATTTAGGGAATAACTACATTGAGGTCTCAGCAGTTGGTAAGCCTGAGAAAATGATGTGAATCCAGAGAGCTGTGCCAAATCTCAGAAGACTGTCCTTCTTTAAAAAAAAGAAGTATATTTTATTGATTATACTATTATAGTTGTCCCAATCTTTTTTCCCCTTTATCCTCCTCCACCCTGTAGCTCCCCAACCACCAGCATTCCCACCCCCCACTTAGTTCATGTCTGTGGGTCGTACATATAAGTTCTTTGCTTCTCTATTTACTATACTATTCTTAACCTCCCCCTGTCTATTTTGTACCTACCATTTATTCTTCTTATTTCCTGTACCTTTTCCCCCCATTCTGCCCCTTCCCTCTCCCTGCTGATAACAATCCATGTGATCTCCGTTCCTGTTCTAGTTTTTTGCTTAGTTTGTTTTTGTTACAGTTTTTTAGGTTCAGTTATTGATAGTTGTGAGTTTGTTCTCATTATACTGTTCATAGTTTTTGATCTTCTATTTCTTAGATAAGTGCCTTTAACATTTCATATAATAAAGGCTTGGTGATGATATACTCCTTTAACTTGACTTTATCTGGGAAGCACTTTATCTGCTCTTCCATTCTAAATGGTAACTGCTGGATAGAGCAATCTTGGATGTAGGTCCTTGCCTTTCGTGACTTGGAATACTTCTTTCCAGCCCCTTCTTGCCTGCAAGGTTTCTTTTGAGAAATCAGCTGATAGCCTTATGGGAACTCCTTTGTAGGTAACTCTCTCCTTTCTTCTTGCTGCTTTTAAGATTCTCTCCTTATCTTTAATCTTGGATAACTTAATTATGATATGTCTTGGTGTGTTTCTTCTTGGAACCAATTTCCTTGGGACTCTCTGAGCTTCTTGGGCTTCCTGGAAGCCTATTTCCTTTGCCAGATTGGAGAAGTTTTCCTTCATTATTTTTTTTAAAATGTTTTCAATTTCTTGCTCTTCCTCTTATCCATTTGGCACCCCTATAATTCAGATTTTGGAGCATTTGAAGTTGTCCCAGCGGTTCCTAAGCCTTTCCTCATTTTTTTGAATTCTTGTTTCTTTATTCTGTTCCAGTTGGATGTTTATTTCTTTCTTTTGTTCCACATAATTGATTTGAGTCCTGGTTGCCTTCCCCTCACGGTTGGTTCCCTGCAAATTTTCTTTCATTTCACTTTGTGCAGCCTTCATTTCTTCCTTTATTTTGTGACCAAGTTCAATCAATTCTGTGAGCATCCTGATTACCAGTGTTTTGAACTCTGCATCAGAAAGGTTGGTATCTCCTTGTCACTTAGTTCTTTTTCTGGAGTTTTTATCTGTTCTTTCACTTGCATCATACTTCTTTGTCTTGGCTCACCTGTTACATTTCTGGGGTGGAGCCTTATGTATTTGCCATAGCAGGGCGACCCTCTTGCAGCATTGTGGTGCCGTGGGAGAGGGGTCAGAAAGGGAACAATGCTGCTTGCTCGGCTCTCATCCCACTTTCTGTCACTTCCCTCACTTCCCACAAGCAGATTGTGCTCTTTCAGGAGCTGATTTGCAGGTGAGTGGGTTTGTGTATGTTTTAGGACGCTGTGGGCCTCTCCTATGGACTCTCATGTGAGACAGGGAGTTTCCCCCACTACCACAACCCCCACAGATTTTACAGGCAGGGGTTTTGAGTTTTTAGTTTCCCGCTCTGAAACCTGGGTTTCACAGTCTGTCTCACTCCCCCATTGTTCCTCCCAGCTTATCTGTGTGTGAGTGTGGGATCTCCCAGGTGGTCTGCGACCTTGCCTTGCGGTGTGTCCTCTCCTCTCAGGCTGCTCATCTCCCCCCCTCCTACCAGTCTGGATGAATGTTTCTTTAGTCCTTGGTGTGGGACTTCCATGCAGTTTGATTTTTCTGGCAGTTTGGTTGTTCTTTGTTTTAAATTGGTTATTATCCATCTTTTGGATGTGTGAGGAAGTGAAGTGTTTCTGCCTACATCTCCATCTTGGCCAGAACTCAGAAGACTGCCCTTCTGAGGGAAGGATTTTATATCCTTTCTTAACCTGGGTACTGAGCTGAACTTTTAAAAGTCATATGTAAGAAGTAAAACAGCTAGCCTCGCTCTGCTGTTGGGGAATTCATTATCAACACACTGAGAATTGGGTCTTACATCACATGTTGTATCCCAATATTATTCCTTTAATCCAAAAGTGACTGATTACTTCATCTTCAGTGACAAAAATACAATAAAAACTAAACTAAACTAAACTAAACTAAACTAAACTAAAATAAAATAAAATAAAATAAAATAAAATAAAATAAAATAAATAAAATAAAATGAAATGAAAAGAGGGTTCTTTCTTTAACCCCACAGTGGAAGTATTTAAATTTAGACATTTGTTTTACTGGATTATGTCTTAATCTACTTCCTTTTCTTTTCCTAACTTGGAGTTGTTTTTATGAGCAAGCATGTTTACAATAACTAAGATTTGAAAAATGTTAAAAAATATGTATGTGACCAAAACTGCTTGTAGAATGTAAATGAACAGTGAACACTGAATCTCTGAAGCAGAGGTTTCATATACAGATTCACAACATACATGTAGGATGATGTGTAATTAAACAGTAAAGAAAAGTAAGTTCCTCAAAGGTCAGAATTTCCCAAAAAGAAGTAACTTGTATGACCTTCACTTTAAAAATATTCTTTATGTATATGTATAATGCCTCAAAATTAGAGAGACAGAGCTGAGAGTATGGTTTAGTTATTTGTTCATAAATAGACAAGCAGAAAAGGTTAGTTCTTTGTCTCTTCAATATTATTCTGTGAAATAAGCACTGCAATGAACAAAGAATGTATATTTTTGTAAGCAACTAGTTCTGGGTATTAGTTGTCTGTCGCTGAATAACAAATGACCCTAAAGCTTAGAAACTTAAAATCCCTCTCACAGTTGCCAAGGGTCAGGATTCCAGCCATAGTTTACCAAGATGGTTCTGGCTGAGTGTCTGCTCTAAACTCCCTCACAGGGCGGTTGTCAAGAGGCTTCAGCTCCCCAGCACATGGTCCTCCCCACAGAACTGCTCACAGCATGATACCTGCTTTCCTCCAGAGTAAAAGACCAGGGAGAGAGAATCCAAGCCTGAGGCCCTGGTGTCTTTTATAACCTAATCTCAGAAGTGACATATTACTTCTGCCATATTGAGGTCACACAGATCAAACCTGCTACCATGTGGGAGGAGATACAGGAGGTGGGGATTGTTGGGGGCCATCTTGGAGGCTGGCTGCCACATACAGTTATACTCTGTCAGCATTGATAAAAAAAAATAACATGATATTAAAATACAAGGAACATGTATAAAGGACCCATGATGGGGACTGACTGGGGAGGGGCAGGGCAGGGGATAGCAGAGGGGGAAAAATTGGGACAATTATAATTGAACAACAATAAAAAAAGTAAATAGAGACAAAAAAGACTCAGATTCATACAAATAATGCCAATTTCTGTTCTAACACCTATTCTATAAGCATAGTACTTACAAATTCAAATATATCCATAAAATGCTCCCATGTTTTCCAATTCTCATGTTAAAAGATACCCAAGTGCTGCTGCCCCACCTACTCCACTCTATTTGGAAGAGGGAATAACTTAGCTGAAGCAGGATGTGCTTACATATGCCCTTCTATATGGAACTTGATTGAAAAGGAGGGGTCAAAAGGTGAATTTGAACCATTTTTTTTTAAAAAACAAGTCACGCTTTGCTGTTCTTTGGAAACTTCTAGCAGCTCTTCAGCCCGTAGGCTCACTCAGGCTCTATGCTGGTTGGTTGTCTGGGAGGAGCAGGAAGAGCTTAAGGTTCAGTGACTCGCAAAGCTCCTAATGGTCTTGTTTGTTCACTGTGGTTTGGCTGTGATTACATTATTTTGAAGAAGGGAAAAAAATTATCACACAGTAAGGCAATAAAGCAGATATGAAACGTTTGGTCAGAACAAGTAAACAAGTTACTGCTTTGGGATGCAGCTAAGGAAAGCAAAAAAAAAAAAAATCTCTGTTTGTAAGCATACCCTTTATTCCCTTGAGGCTGAGAATTCAACAGAAGACAAGATAATTTTAGCCAGGGTTTTCCTGAATTTTAATTGCCTTTGATGTGAACTAAATGTGCTCAAATATTCCAGCTCTGTCATTAAGTAGCTACGTGAATTAGGGCGTGCCACTCATACGCAGCGGGTCTCATTTTCCTGTACAAAAGATTTAATTAAGAGATGGAGGAGTCTTATTCACTACCCAGGACATAGCATATGTGTACTTATTGACATACATCACACTAATCTTTACAAAAGCCTTCCAAATGAGACTAATAGGGTAAACGAGTCAGATCATGCAGGTCCTACCAAGCTAGTTAAAGACATTATCCTAGGAGTACTGAGAGATCACCAAAGTGTTTTAAACAAGGGAGTGGTTTCATTGAATTTTTTTTAAGAAAGATTCTTTTGGTTATTTTGTGGAGAAGTCAAAGAACAGTGGAGATGATGTTGTGGTAAATTCAGACAAGAAAAGATGAGAACTTGAACTAGGGCAGTTACATTAGAGAAAAGAAAAATAAACATATTCAAGATATGTATTAAAAATATAAATGTATTCAAGATATATTCAAGAATATAAGCCTATTCAAATATATGCTAAATAAGTACATTTATAAGTAATGAGACTATTATCCCAATTTTACAAATGAAGCCTATGCTCAAAAGAAATATACCAAAGCTCATACTCTTTCCCACTCTTGGAACAAGAGGAAGATATATATTGGGCAGGAAAGTTACCTGGTGCCCCTACAGGGCAGTAGTTTAGTATGCTTCCAATTAATCTGCTTTAAGTATTTGCTCAACAATTACTGAAGGTGGGCCATACTGGTAAGGAGTGGTCTTATATTCCCCAGAGGAGGCTATTTTCCTCTTCAAGTGTGGCAACATGTTCTTTTCCTATTATTTGATTGGAGATTTGATGTAACTGGCACTCTACATCTTCTTATTTCCATTATGTTTTAGCAACTCTATAGATTAGTATACTTGCGCTCTTGGCTGGGCCTCCCCTCAACATCCATCAGTGGTTCTCAGCCCTATATCAGAACTACCTGCAGAGCTTTCTAAAAATATACATACCATTGGCCCACCCCTGGGGCTTCTGATTCAGGAAGCCAAGGGTGAAGCCTGAAGTTACGTATTTTTAAAAGCTTCATACTTGATGTTGATGTCCTACCCGGGCTGAGAACCATTGTGCTGCCTTGTTAATTGCTGCTGTGGTCCTTCAGCTCTGTCATTTGTTTATATTACTCCTTTGACTAGTTTCTAAAAATGTGCTTTGTTTTGTTTTCATTTTTTACAGAAGACATAGATGAAAATCTCCTGTTTTAAATTAAGATCCAAAAGAACTCAAACTTTCCAGCATCCTTTGTTCTGGCCACTTCTGAAATACGTGCAGCCATGACACTGGTAGATTTAATTTAGCAAATGTTTGCATGTCTGAGAAGACAATGAGTAATTGCTTGATAACTATATGTGTACCAGGCATTTAACATTAACTTTGGAAATAAAACTTTAAAATTAAGTAAAGTCAATAAATGCAAAATACTGTATGCTGTTTGTAAACAGGAGCTTAATGTGTCACTCTGCATCCATTTATGAGATATGTTCATTTTGTCCATGATATGATATGCATGTCAAGAAAATTGAATAATGTTCATTTGTTGTGAATGTATATTATTTTCAATGTCTTAATACCCTAATAAAAACCCATAGAATCCCAAATGCTCATTCAAGTTTATTTCTAGTCATTTATTTAAAGACCAACCAGGGCTCACACTTAGTATCTAATTACAATTGTGCTTCCTAGACCCTACCACTTAAAAAAAAGCGTGAGTGTGACTGGGAAAAATGCTTCCCATGGGAAACAAATATTCAGTTGTTAGATGGTAGTTGCTCATGAATGTCCTTTGTCATAATGTAAGTTTAAATAGAAAAAAAGGGGGGGTTTTACCAAATTCAATTGAAATGTAAATGATTATGTAGTACTTGATGCAACTAATTTTAGCTTTTACGCAAGTGTCTATATATGTTTAGAGAGAGGGTAGCCCTGGAAAATTTCTACACATTTCATGTCCTCAAAATATAGTAAAGATAACATGGACAGTGGAGATTCCTACATAGTTTCAATGGCCAACATAGTCAGAGATAAATATTAGTACTGTAAATTGAAAGCAAGAAAATGTATCATAAATGTGTTCTCATTTGATCTCTTCTTTGGTAACTATTAATACAGTAAAAACTAGATTGCAACAGTATAAAAGATACCATAATAGAGTTTTCCAAGGTCTAGAAGAACCTGTCACCCCTTTATTCTATTTAAAATATTTGAAATAAAATAAAATGGTGTTTTAAATATATTTTCCTATAGAAAATAAAAGACATCAATATAAATTAGCTTTGATTATTTCTTCAAACAATCAAAAATGTGTTGTTAAGAGCCTCATCTATGATAACCACTGAGAGAATGTGCCCCTAAGTTTTTATACCAGAATAATCTTCTCTGATTAATGTTAAAATTGTTTTTATATCTTTTCTTAGCTCAACGGGTCACTTCTTAACTAGACCACATCACACCATGTAATATCTACATAAAGTTCAGTTTGATGAATCAAAATCTAATTATTATTTATAATTTTTTCCAACTAGGGAAATAACTTTAGAATTTTCTTATGTGTAGCTCCAAAGAAATATCTTAAGAGGTCTTAACTAATTACAAACCAAGTTTCTAATTATGAATTTTCTGGGAACAGTGAAATCGTACTTGGAAGCATTAATTTGACCTAAATTATCATTTTAAAGGTTTTTTTTACATGTTTTGGAATAGTGAAAAGTGATTTTAATGCTAAAGACACTACCTAAATATTTACTAAAACCTTTAATTGAAAATAATTTTCATTTTGAAATGAAAAATATTATTTAATAATAGAGAATTATAGAAGCTTAAATTTTTCTGTCTGTTAAGGCTCCCGTGTGTATTGCTGCCCTAAATGATATATTGTAGAAGCACTTTAATATTCTTGGTGGGCACAGTTTTTAATTGTGGGTTGTGATAGACATTAGTCTAATCCCAACCAAGGGGTTGGAAGTTATTTTCTCAGTAATCAGTCTATAACCCTATCTCTGTGTAATTGACATATTTTGTAAATTGGAGTTTCTAGTCTGGAAACAGTTATTCAGCTTAGCTTTGAATTTAGTGACTCATATTGCCCATAACCATAAAGGCATTAATTAGTAACACAGCTTAAATGCTAGATGGGTGTCAGATTCTAGGAGACTACACTGTTCCTTAAATTCTTGCTCTGAGGGCCATTTGAAGCAAAGGTAATTTTAAAAAGACATATTTGGGCTGATTCTATTGCACTAGGTAAAAGAATGTACGATGTTCTTGTGTTGGATAATTTAATGATTTCTAATAGTTCCAATTAACAAACATAAAAAGAAATTCAAGCATTTGAGTATAAGGAAGAAAAATACAAAGGGGAAACATGAAAAAAGAGGGAAAGGGGGATAAGTTGCCTAAATTCAGGCACAATAAAATAGCACAAAGGTAAATCTGATTTCAGTTTCAAATACAAATAATATAGTTGATGGGCAACTTATATGTGAAGAGCTATAACTTGCTTCAGATGGTAGGGATAAGAACATGATGAAGTTTATTTTTTGTTCCAAAATTCAGTTCTAGAGTTCAGTGATTTGCTTGGAAACTTACAAGGTAAGTTCACCTAAATTAAAACTGGTTGAAAATCATAAAAAGGTTTGCTTTCAGAATCAGCTGGCCAGTAAAGATGACATGTATTTGCTTTATGGAATCTACTGATATTGTACTTATTGTCTACCAATTCATATCATTTTCTTCTTGAGAAGTTATAATTGTCCGTAACAGCATCCAGACCTTGTGGCCACCTGGTGAGTCTCACGGTGGCAGAAGCTCAATGTGGATTTATTTGTATATTACATAAGAAATCTCATTTGAGCCAGTAGTGGTACATTTCTAATAGTAAGGATAATAGGACAATGGTATTTGAAGATTTGTGTGTAGAGATCACAAATTCAAATAACCTCAGGGACCAAACAGGTATAGATTGAACTATGAGATTATTAGGAAGAGTAGGTAGGAATTGTATGCAATGTTATGAGCCAGAAAATGCTACCCTTATCGAAAGGCATTTGAAGTGTTTTAAAGCACTGTCTAGGCTTACAAAACCTGAATCTAGAGGCAGAATTTAGCCTGACCACTATTTCAAAACCTCTAACTAAAACAGTCTATTTACAATGGGAATAGGACTTAGATAGAAAAACCTCGAAATGATCTCCTAACCGTTCCATTCCAGACTCTTTCTTCGGAATGAAATTTCTTGTCCTGGCTGTCCTTTTGAGCACTATTCCCGCTCTGCCCATCCCTGTGAGTACTCCCCACCAGCTGGGCACTCCACTTCCCAACTAGAGGCGGCGTTTCTGGGCTAGAAAGAGTTTTGTATATGCTTTCATTTCATAAAAAAGGAAAGTGGAGTCTTGAGAATGCACTGCTTTTATGAATCCCAGCTTCATGCACCATTTGCTAAGTGTGAGACCTTGAAAAATAACCCATGGCTTCCCTATCTGTAAAATGAGTTATAAGAACTACCTCAGAATCTTCTAAAAATGATAAAAATGCATCTAAAGCACTGAAGAGTCCTAATTGGAACATAAGAAACTCTCAGATAAGCTTTAGTAATATACAATAAATATTCTGCAGTGACCTAGGTCTTAATGACACAGTTTGAATTGTTATTTACAATGCCCGTACCCTAAACCATCTCGTGTTGACTATAGCCGTGCTTTCTACATCTGTTCAAATGGGATCCATGAGTCTAATCTGTGTTTATTACAGTCTGAATATGTAGGACACGAAGTAGGCAAGAATCTCTCTACCCTGCACATTTTCTTTTTTCTTTCACAACAAAGGAGCTTTGGGAGAAGTTAGGGAGCTTTCAAATCTTGTGTTTGGGGATACAAAATTTAAATTTATACTTCCATACTCCCTTTACGTTGAAATTCTAAATGCAGAGAACTAAATTGAGAACATTGTTGATTCAAGTATAAAGAGGCATCCAATATGTAACTAATCCAAAGAAATATGAATAAAACATTTTTTTGGAATTAAGTTTAAAGACAAAAAGTACAATGTTCCAATAACTGGGCAAAATTAATTCAACTTTCCCCTATTAGGTACTCAAACATGTTTTATTTTAGAGGTGAAACTACACCACTGATGTGGTATAATGCTCAGTAGTGGCTTGTTACCTATTCTCGTTAGAATAAAATCTCTTTGTAATGAGTAACATATTGCCACATGCTGCTTCACCATATTGCTGTTATTGTTTTACAAGCTTGAACAATCTGGAGGCAGTTCCAGTGGTCAGGTAAGCTTCTAGTTGTATTTTCAAATGACATGTTTGTCATTTTAAAAGTTTGCAGTTGCCTGCAATCGCTGACATCATGTCTCTTCTTGCAGAGATTTTATTTTTACCCATCACAAGGACCACCATTTTTCCCTCAGTTCCCATTTCTCCCACCCACACGACTGCCCCTGGTAAGTATGGGTTTGGGAAATCTCCAATTGTGAAAAAAGTATTTATTTGTTGGGTAATGATCATGAACATTTCCAAATTTTAATACAGAACCACGAAGCTCTGTGAGATTGCCAGGCATTAGCTGTGCATGACCCCTCCCTGCAGAGCTTCTGGTGATGCGTGACAAGGCAGCTGTGAACTTCCCCGCAAATCCTCAGTGATTTCTTCCAGTGTCTTTCTCCACTTGCCATCAAAAAGGTGTTTGTACTGAATTACTTTAACTATGATGAGGCCACTCTTCATGAAGAGAATACTAACCTCTTGCTGTAATACCCATTCTGTTTCTTTTTTTGTTGCTTTCTTCTGGCTAGAGATTTTTTCCAACTCTCTGTAAGTTTTTCTCACAGGTCAACAATATCAGTGGTTTTCCCTTCTTATCGGACCCTCTCCCATCTGCCTAATACCTGGATTCTTAGAATACTTTATTTAATAAAGGCCAGAACCATGCTAAATACATAATAGAATTGCCTTTATTCTATATGTCATGCTTTTGTTGATACAGACAGCATCCATTCAGTTAATATTTACTGTGTCTACCATATAATAGGGTCTATAGTGAGGGCTGGAATACAAAAAGTATGAGATAAGTCTGATGAGAAAGAGAGATTCACAGAAGAAAAAACTGATTTGATAAGTGCTTCCAGATCTAAATACAAAGGTGGCTTAGACTGTGGATCAAAAACTTCATTCACAGAGATGGTATCTGGCCAGGTCCTGAAGGATGGGCAGTGGGTGGGGCACTCCCAGCCCAGGGAACCACAAATGCTTGGGACAGACCTAAGAAGGACATGGCAACTTGGGGGAAGAATGACCAGTACAATGAGGCTGCAACACAGGTTGGAAACATGCTAAATTTAGACAGCATTTAAGCAACAATGCTTTGGAAAGTTCACACACATTTTAAAATAGCATCTTGCTTAACTTCTTGTTTATCACCTATTTAAATAGTAATATAAATGATTTTGCATAATTTTGTTTTTCTATCTAAATGTAACAAACTCCTTCCCTTTGCTTGTGTTTAATTTCAAGTGGTTTATTACTCAACTTTAAGTAGGCTTTTGTAAATTTGTCAATGAAGTTACAGTCCTCAGGGAAACCATTCTTAATATTTTCATCTCCTAAGTGAATATTAACCACTAAGTTTTTAAGTACTTGTATTTTAATTGCTAATTATTTTGGTTCTAGTTAAATCTAGGTGCATCATTTCCCCTTTGAGGGCTGACATTCAGTAAGATTTGTTTTTAAATTGATGCAAAATCCTGGAGTCTTGACTCATAATTAGAAGAGTTGGATTCCCAGTCAGGGCACATGTTGAGGTTGCAGGTTCAATCCCCAGTCAAGAGCATGCAAGAGGCAACGAATCAATATTTCTCTCTCAGATGGATGTTTCTCTCCCTCCCATACCCTCTCTCTAAAACTCAATAAGCATGTTAAAGATTTTTTTAAAAGATTTTAGGAATCTGTTATTTAAGAAATTATGTAAATCTATGTGAAAAAAGAAATCACTATTTGAAATGGAACTCTTCCTTCCACCAGGTGGCAGAATAGCATTAAGTATCAGGCAAAGAATGACCTGTGGAGGAACTGATGGATTTGCAAGAATTACCAACACATAGAAAAGATTCCTGGGCTTTAGGTTTGACTAATTAAGCAAACTAAGCATACCGCTTGAAAGACAAAAATTATTTAAAATCCATTAGAATCTAACCTCCACAACTAGAGGGTGGGCTCCCTGAGAGCACATAATTGCTCAATACATACTGGATGGATGGATGGATGGATGAATGAAACAACATGCCAAAATAAAATGTTCACATTTTATTTTATTCACAATTTTCACCTTTTTGTTTACAATTTCATTTTTCTTTTTTTGTAGATTTCAATTCTCCTTCCCTTTCCTTTTCCATATGATCCAAATCAGGTAATTATACTTAAAGTTCCCTTTTTAAAAGTATTTAAATGAATACAAAACTTGAAAATTCTTTTGATTTAATCAGAGAAAATCTGATACCAAGAATTAATGGTTATCATTCTCTTTTGGGGATCATTAGTTATGGACATTTTGTCTGATTTGAGTCTTGTGATGTAGAAATTTCACATAACCTATATAACCTGAAATTTCCTTGATTATGTAAAGGGAATTCTAGGGATCAGCAGAAAAGGCATTTTAAGTCAAATAACCTGGGAATGCAAGGTCTGCCATTTACTATTTTGAATTAATCTCAAACTCCTTTGAGCCTTACTTTCTTCTTGAATATAAAATAGTGAAAATTATTTACTTATAGTCCATTTACCTCTTAAATTTTATGCTTACATTTGCCTTTAATGGACTGGGAGAAAATGCATTCATGTTAAGATGGAATCTATTCTAGAAGCCTCTAAACTAGATTTAAGGTTATGGTCATGGTATAAAAGGATTATTTAAGTTTTACTTTTGATGGAATTTTATTAAATGAGGACTAATTACATATGACAAGATTGACTCAGTCACAAACCAGAAAATAAGTTGTATATATGACAGCAATCAATTTTTCCTAAAATTACAGGAAGTGACACTGAAGTTTTCTTTCACAAAGAAGTGACCCCAAAATACAGCCTTTTTCCAACCCAGTAATCATAAGTATACTGATCTTTCCAGAGGTCCCTGCTCTCTGGAACCCATGAGAGAAAACAGGGGAGTTGGCTGTGGGGGGGGGGGTTACCTAAAAGATTAGTGAATGTGAATCTTAATGACATAATTTTAGAAATCTAAGAATTCTAAAACACATGTTTTTATTAATCAAGGTAATATAAAATATATAACATAAAATAGATAAAATGCTGAATTATACCTCCTTGATTATTTGATTATTTCCTTTATTTTAGGTTCTGACATCTAATGATCTTATACAGGTAAATAAATATATTCTAGACTGTCAATCTATAAAGTTTATAAAAACATTCCATTCCATACCCTACCTAAGATTAGCCAGTTCACTATGAAAGTTATTATCTTTATTATTCCAATTCATTTGGAAACAAAGCACAGCTATTAAATTTAAAGACAAAAAAAATCTCAATGCCTGCACACAGTTCTACATTTATTTATTCAATTCATCCAAACTATAAATCAAGAAAACAATCTCTTCTATCATTGATGAGTGTGAAAGTGAAGAATCAAAAGACTTAAGAGTTACAGAATAAATTGCTTTAGGAAAGTTGAAATAGACCTGACTCTTTCTTCACTAACAAAGCATAAGCATAAACATAATGCATTAAAGATTATCACATCTAAATCCTAACAGATAATTTTTTAACTGAATCGCACGCACATCATTCAACGTTTTGAGGAGGACTTTTATTGATATAGTAAGTTATTCAGAATCTCAATTTACAAACACACAAGAGAAATATTTCAATAGAATTACAAAAGGTAACATTAAAAAATTCTATTTCCCAGTCTAAAAAATAGTTTTCACACTTAAACATTTTCTGAAATCAAGATATATCTCACAACAGATACATACATTTCATCTAGATCTCCTTTTTCTTTAAATTACTATCACTAACTAAATGGTACACTTTATATAATTATGGTATCTTAGAATCAGAGACATGCAGTATTTCATAAAAATGTCAGAAAGTTAGACTTAAATCATTTGTGTGCCTAAGAAAAATTTTCAAGATTCTTCAACTGATTATTTAAAGTCAACCATCTTGAAGAATACTGAAGCATCCCAGAAACTTTAAGATCAAACAAGTGGCTTCCAAGCCTAAGAACCTATGTCTTTTGAGTTCATACAGCTAAGGCCTCTTCCTATGATCTGTTCTATTTAGTCAGCATTATAGTCTAACTCCAAAAGGAAAATGAAAACTTCCCATATTTCTAACTAAAAACGTTTTAGGCAACTACTACCTTCAATGATGATTGGTAACTACAAAATCAGCAAGCTCATCCTTACACCAAAATGAGGCTAAAAGAGCACTAGCCTGTGGTTGAAAAGTCCAAATTCTAATCTCGTTGTTACAATTAAATTATCTGAGTGACCTTGGGTAAATATATGTATTTAGCACCAAGTTCCATTCCAGTGAAAATCCTGACTCCTCAGACACATGACTCATTCAAATTACCCAGATCTGAACACCTAATACCTATTTATATTTTCTTTTTTCTGAACTTTTTAAAAGCGTTGTTGGCCATAGCCCATCCTGGAAAGAATCCTGACAGAATATAGAACTGCTGTAACTTCATGATTGTAAGATTTTTTTCTCCCAGTGATCCTAGTTAAGTCAGCGAGCTGGAAAAGGCATCCTAAGAGAACAGACATCATCTCAGATCAAGAAAAAGTCAGGACAGTGTTTAACCTGACGGCTCCACAGAGAGATCTTTTTTGGTAGAAAGATCAATTTCTTGAGTAAACTGCCAGTCTTTTAAAGGAGAAGGACCATATGGAAGGTACAAAGCAATGCTTTTTCAGTGAAACTGGCTGGAAAATACTTTTGTCTGCTGTTTTTTTCCTTTATTACCATTTATTAACACCAACAGTATTAAGTGCAATGTGGAAGTCACTAAATAGCCTTCTGTTAACTGAGATGTTAAACATCTGGTATTACAGGTGACTTTTTTACCAATTTCCCCATTTTTTAATTATAGTTGACAGAATTAAGAGAATTTAAATCTATATACTGTATATTCATTTAAAAATCTTACATCATGCACCCTGGCTGGCGTGACTCAGTGGACTCAGCACTGGGCCTGAGAACCAAAGGTTTGCTGGTTTGATTCCCAGTCAGGGCACATGCCTGGGTTGTGGGCCAGGTCCCTGGTTGAGGGTTTGTGAGAAGCAACTGATTGATGTTTCTCTCCCTCTCTTTCTCCCTCCCTTCCCCTCTGTCTAAAAATAAATAAATAAATCTTTAAAATAAATAAATAAAAATAAAAATCTTATGTCATACAAATAAAAAACAGCAGTAAAATGTAATTAATCTGTCATTAAAAACAAAGATTTTTATATAGAAAATATTTTAACTTACATAACTAAGTTACAAGTAAGTTAAAAAACAAATCCACTGACAGCACTGATTGTTGACTTTTCTCCTACAGTTAATCACTTCTATTTTGAACCAACTCCTGGTAAGTCCACATTAATTTTTAAGCTATTATAAACTATAAATCTATTAAAAAACTTAAGATAATGCTATTAATTTTTTTATTTTTAGGGCCTCCTTGGGGTAAGATTTCATTTCTATGACTATACTGATAAAAGTGCCATTTAATGTCAGAAAAGGTAAGAATAATAATTCTTGGGAACCATAAAAATATATGGCAGAATTGAACCCAACTGATCTACCCCATTTAGAGCTTATGAATTATAAGCTCAATTACCTCCAAGATCTTTAGATCAGAATTTCTGCAGGTCTAAAGAGGTATTTTCATAAATGCCCATGATATTTAACAAAATTTCAGTTTACAGAAATATATGCGATATTAGGTTAAGAATTTCAAACAGTAAATATCACCTCAAACTTATTGTTGTCTTATGAGCAGTAAGCAAAGCCTGCCATGAAATTACCAAAGCTAGAAACAGCCTCATCTCAAGGCAACATATTTCCTCAACACAAAACATCAGCTCACAAACTTTGACACTTCCATTTTGATTCCCACCCAAGTTTGCTTTCATTTAAAATATATGAAAGGTATATCCCTTTTTAAAAAAATATCTGAATTAATGTCAATTAAAATTATATACAGCATGTATTTATTCTAATCTACTTAGAGAGAAGCCAACAAATAAAATCCTCTTAATTCCAATATTGAAAAAGGAACTGGATTTCATCCAAGTTTTCCTTCTGACAAGTTTCATTGCCCTCAAGTGGATTATTTAGTGCTTCCTACCACTTCAATGTTCTCATCAGACCATCACAGGTCAAGTGGGAGGAATTAAAGCTCTATGTTACACAAAAGACAGTTGAGGATTCAATTTATCAGCATTTAGGTATAACAGAACCACATTATTCTCTACCTCCTAATATATATAATTACACCAATACTAACGCATCAGCAATAAAATAATGCTAATATTAGAGGCATGGGTGGAGGAAGAGAAGAAATTATGGAAAAATACCTTCATATAATAACTATAATCTGTATCATTTATTTCAGCGGAAATAATTCTCTCAGCACTGTATCAGAAATTATATAAGGTTAGTAAAATCTGATTTCAAGCATTAGTATACATTTTAAATATTTTTATCTTGTTTAATAGTTTCAAATTGTGTACATGTTGATAAATTAATACTATGATGGACACAGGTGTGAACAAAACCAAATTAATACAAATGCTTTCTTCAAAGAATATATTTTAAAACCAGTTTTATTAAAACTTCACAAATATTTTAGAAAATACCAATCACATTAAGGCCCTATATTGTAAGACAGAGTAACATTTAGCCTCTAAAAGTGGTTAGAATTTTCAAGCGCCCTCTTTAGCTACTAGATACTTAGATTTTTAGACAGTTATGCTCTTAATGCAAGTTTAGCATATGCTTCTATTTGAGTTTGAAACTCTTTCAAATCTCAAGAGTACTTAGTAGCAAGACAAACACTGATTATTTATCCTTAGGTTAAGATATTATCAAATCAATTGTCTTTGGGCCAAATTATGCAAACCATTTCAACAATACTATCCAAAGCAAGTATGGCCTTTCATTTCAAGCCACAAACCACAAATGTATTACTATGGGTAATGTTATTATTAAGTAATATATAATCTTCCAAACTGCATACTTAAAGTAACAAATCCTGACAGCTTCATAACTTTAGTAGAGAATACAGCAGACAGAGAGTAAGTTTTGGAACCAGTCAGACCAGGACTCAAACCCTAGCTCTGTCCCTACCTGAGTACACCTTGGGGCACCATTTCAAAGTGCCATTTTCACCCCTGAGGCGGAAAACCACACTACCTGACTTCACAGGGTTGTGAGGACTAAGTGATATAATGTAGACTCAACAAATGGTATCTATTATTACTATTTATTTTACTAAATATCTCTAAAAAACAAAGTCTTTATATCTAATATATAAGAAAAGCAAATGCATAAGCAATATCACCTAGTGTAAAATGTCTTAAACTAAAATTTTAATGTTTTTTTCTCTATTCTAGATGGTGCTGGATACTTAGGGTTATCAGATTATCTATCTTTAATTTGTAGCAGCAGCTTTATCATTCTGCACACTATTTAAATGTTCCAATGAAAACTCTGAAGTGCCATGAAGAATTTGTTATCCATAGACCCTGTGCTTTAGTAATTCTTTAAATAAAATTTAAATATAACCTAATATCTTTACTAATATCAGTTTAAATGTATAAAAACTATTAGAAAAAGTAAATGTCATTCCTAAGGACATTGCTCAAACTTTCTCAAGAGCTTTTGTAAGGCGCTTCAATTTTAAAGTATTCCATTCAGTGCCAGAAAGAAGCAATTTCTTCCTGCAAACAGTAAAAGTAGAATTAGACTTTTATGCAGGGAGAAAGTCATCCTACCCCCGTGTAATGCACATGTCATCCTTTCCAGGCACAAGTGCCTTATTACATATCCAAGACCAGGAATTTATGGATTTTAGAAAATTAATACCACATATAAACCTTGTAATTCTTCCAGAGGGGTTCAAGGGAAACATCCTACCATTTCTCATCAAAACTGACCATCACACTAAGGGCAAAAAAAGCTCCCTGTCAGTTTAGTTCAGTTTTACCACCAAAGGGGTAGTTTTGACACTAAACTGGAAAAAAAAAAACCTTTTGATTTACCTTAGCCCTAGTTCTGTCCCCTAGATATACAGTAAGCTTAATGCCATTTTCAAATATCTAAAGAAAAAACAACAACCATGTCTATATTCTCTAAACCTCCTTTTCTTCTAATGCCCTGTCTGTAGTCCAACTGGAATGAAGATGGAATTAAGATAGACCCCACTTTAGGTTAGCAGGAGTTGACATCAGGGTGCTTTCCCAATGGGTATCTTAGCCAGGATATGAGACGCATGTCCATTGAGACAAGGCACTTGTATTTTCCTTGCTTCTCCCTGCTACCAAGAGCATTCCTTTTCTCTGGGAATTATAATGTTAACAGTGAGTCCCTCAAAAGCCCATTTCAATCCTTAATATGCCCTAACAAAAGCACTAACCCCCCAAGACCTCCCTCTGTCTCTGGTCCTAATTCCTTTTTAAACATCTATTTTAATTCATTTATCATATATACAGTTACAATCAATAGAGTAAAATAAATATATAAACATAAATTACTAATTTTCTGGACATAGTTTTACTTCAGAATTTTTGAAAATGAGAACATAAGCTCTTATTCATTGATCTTTATTGACTAAGAGGGCTGAAATTTCCTCATAACTGAAGCCTCTAAAGACAAGAATACATAAAGTTCTCATTTTTGAAATCAGTTTCAACAAGATCATATAAAGCAAAATGTGAAGCAAATAATTAAACGATAACTCAAATTACACAATGGTGGTGCTCCTCCTAATGGAGCTCGATATGACAGAAACATCCTTCAGACCACAGAAAAGCAAGGGGAACAACAAAAAAGAACTGACAGACAAGAACCAGATGGAAAGCAGAAGTTATGGCTGATCAGAAACTTATTTTCAAAGGAACATCAAGTCCCACCCTACCTGAGGCAGTGTAGGATAACTGCACTTAAGGTGGAGTGAGAATATGCATATAGACAGAAGGTACACATTATTCAGTGCCAAGGAGCCCCTGGGACCTGGGACACCTAATGTTCTACCTTCACAGCCCCTTGTTTACATGAGGGAAGGCCTGGAGTGCCAATGGCATAAGGACTGTTTTCGATTGTAGTTATTATTTTTTTTTGTCCTTAAGGCTGTACTCCATTTTTCATATTTGACCAATGGCTCAAAAAAATGAGTTAAGAGTCTCTGAAAAAAATTTCAAACTTTCAATAGAAGCTAATGGGTTAATTTGGTTTCGAAAAATAAGTCAGTGTACTTAACATGTCCCTTTGCTATCACGGCATCACAAGTTTCATGCTGAGAACTAGCACTGAACAAAGAACACAGAACTACCAGAATTGATACCACCTATGTGTAACACAGCATCTCCTGACTATATATATTTCAATGATTTTCAATAAATCAAACTTAAATCCCCCACCAAAAAAACAAACAGCATCAAAGTTGTTTAAATTTGGTTTAAAGGCATGCTTAAAAGAGAATACATATAAAATATGTTTATATTTCTTTTGACTAAAAAGCCAAAAATACTGTGTTGGATTTCACCATATCTTCCTAATTTTATTCTGATGTAAAACCTCCTAAATGAAAATCGTTTGAAAAGTGAATAAAATTATTTCCAAGTCATCAACCTTGCCCTCTTGCCAGTATCAGTTCTGTTGATAGTGCCTTCTTCTCAGTGTGTGCTCCTTGGTTGAACTTCGGCTTACATGAAGGCTGTGAGCTATAATCCACGGCAGTCAGCAGTTTCAGAGTCCTCACTCCAGTGTGCATCTCGCTTCTCTGCAACTAGTTTGATGAACTGAGAGTGACTTGCATAGAGCTTGAGTTTATCATTGATGTCCACCCACTTCACTTTTCCAGCATCATCTCCAGCTTCAAGAGTGAGGTTATCCATGATCTCACCTGGTTAACAAAGAAAAAACATAACCAAGAAAAAGTAATTCATTTATTCATTTATTTTCCACATAACTCTCTGTCTTCAAGTATTCTTACTAAAAATAAGTAAACAATCATTGTCTTAGGTGGCCAAGTGAATTAAAAACTAGGATAGTCCAAATTTTCCAAATCTCCAAATTTTAACTAAGTTTCAAAATTTTAAGTAGAAGCGCCAGTAAGAAAGAGTTTCTATTTGGAAAGAAAGGATACTATTGTAAAAAAAAACCTTCATATGTAAATAAGCATAAAACCTTATCTGAAAATAAATCCCAGAGAGATTACAGATTTAAATATTAAAAAAAAATATTGATGACCTGTTTTAGAGTTGGGTAAGTGAACTTTTCTAAGTATGACACCAAGTTAAAAATCATAAAGTATTTATAATTATATTAATGAATACATGTACTATATTTATTTATATAATTATAATTATGGAAAAATAAATGCTCTCAATCTGTTAGGAATGTAAATGGCATTATTTCTATAGGATAATCTGGCAATGTTTAACAAGTGCTTTTAAAAAGCAAACGCTGTCTAGTGAGCATTCATTCAACAAACAGGAGTGTCTCTTATGTACTAGATAGACATTGAGGATACAAAAATAATCCAGCATTTCTACTTCAAAGAATTTATCCTAAGGAAATAAAAAGACAAGTCTATTCAAGTATTCAAGACATTATTTATAACCAATAAGGAGAAAATGGACATAAACAAGCTTTCCATCTATAGGGCACAGATTAAATGATGGGACAGTTACACAATGGACCCCCATATAATCATTAAAAATGAAGCCAATCTGTATAAATTGATAGGGAAAGATTCCTATTTTTTTTAAAGAGGACCTCAAATCCAGGCAAAGTTACATTTTTATGTTTTATTTGTTTTTTGTAAATATTTTATTATTTATGCTATTACAGATGTCACAATTTTCCCCCTTTGATCCCCACCACACAGCCCAACCCCCACTACCACAGGCATTCCCCACACCACTGTCCATGTCCATAGTCCTTCAAATGTGTTCTTTGACTAATCCTTCCACCTTCTTTCAACCAGTCCCCATCTTCCCCCTCCCATCTTACAGCTGTCATTCTGTTCCATATTTCTGTATCTCTGATTGTAATTTGCTTGTTATTTTATTTTGTTTTTTAGATTCCACTTATAAGTGAGATCAGATGGTATTTATTTTCCACTAACTGGCTTATTTCACTTAGCATAATAGTTTCCAATTTCATCCATGTAATTACATTTTATAATGCTACATGGTACTCCACTGTGTAAATGTACTACAGCTTTTTTATCCACTCTTCTACTGATAGGCACTTAGGCTGTTTCCAAATATTGGCTATTGTAAATAATACTGCTATGAACATAGGAGTGTATATATTCTTTGAAATTGGTGTTTTGGGATTCTTAGGATATATTCCCAGAAGTGGAATCATGGAGTCAAAAGGTAGTTGCATCAATTTTTTGAGGAAATTCCATACTGTTTTCCACAGTGGCTGCACAAGTATGCATTCCCATCAACTGTAAACTAGGGTTCCCTTTTGTCCATAACCTTGTCAGAATTTATTGTTTATTTATTTATTAATGATAGCCATTTAGACAGGAGTGAGGTGATTATCTCATTGTGGTTTTAATTTGCATCTCTCTGGTGGCTAGTGATGCTGAGCATTTTTTCATATGTCTCTGGGCCCTCTGTATGTCATCCTCTGTTCAGGTACTTTGCTCACTTTTAATTAGATTATTTGTCTTCCCAGTGTTAAGTCATGTAAGTTCTTTATATATTTTGGAGACTAAACCCTTGTCCAATATATCACTGGCAAGTATGTTCTCCCATACAGTTGGTTACCTTTTCATTTTGATGGTTTCTTTAGCTGTGCAGCTTTTTAATTTGATGTAGTCCCATTTATTTTTTCCTTTATTTCTCTTGCCTTAGGAGATGTTATTAGCAAAAATACTGCTATGAGAGGTATCTGAAATTTTACTGCTTATGCTTTCCTCTAGGATTTTTATGGTATTACAACTTATATTTACCTTTCATCCATTTTGAGTTTTTTCTGGTGTATGGTGTATGTTGGTCAAGTTCATTTTTTTTACATGTCCTGGTCCAGTTTTCACAACAGCATTTACTGAAGAGACTATCTTTATTCCATTGTATGCTCTTGTCTCCTTTGTCAAATATTAATTGATCATAAAGACATGGGCTTATTTCTGGGATCTCTGTTCTGTTCCATTGATCTATGTGTCTATTTTTATGCCAGCACCAGTCTGTTTTGATTACAATGGCCTTATAGTATAATTTGATATCAAGTACTATGATCCCTCCAATTTTGTTCTTCTTTCTCAAGATTGCTGAGGCTATTCAGGGTCCTTTTGGTTCTATGTAAATTTTTGGAATATTTGTTCTAGGTCCGTGAAATATGTCATTGGTATTTTAATAGGAATTGCATTGAATCTATAGATTGAGTATGGACATTTTAATGATGTTAATTCTTCCAATCCATGGACACATATTATATATATTCACTTATTTGTATCTTCCTCAATTTCTTTCTTCAGTGTCCTATAGTTTTCTGAGTACAGGTCTTTTACATCCTTGGTTAAATTTATTTCTAGGTATTTTATCTTTTTGCTGCAATAGTAAAATGGATTGTTTTCTTAGTTTTTCTTTCTGATAGTTCATTATTGGTGTATAAAAATGCCATCGATTTCAGAGTATTTTGTATCCTGCTACCTTGCCAGATTCATTTATTACATCTAGTAGTCTTTTGATGTAGACTACTGGGTTTTCTATGTACAATATCATGTTGATAGCAAATAATGTCACTTTTACTTCCTTCCCCCTCTCCAATTTGGACGCCTTTATTTTTTCTTCTTGTCTGACTACTATGGCTAGGATTTCCATACTATGTTGCATAAGAGAGGTGCAAGTGGTCATCCCTGTCTTGTTCCTGATCTTAATGGAAACATTTTACTTTTTGCCCATTGAGTAGAAGTTGGCTGTTTTATGTATATTTCCTTTATTATATTGAGGTATGATCCCACTAACCCCTGCTGAGAGTTTTTATCATATAAGTAGGTGCTGGATTTTATCAAATGCTTTTTCTACATCTATTGATATGATCAAGCGATTTTTATCTTTCACTTTGTTTAAGTGATGTATCAAATTTAACGATTTGTGAACATTGTATCAACCTTGCAATCCCTGGGAAAAATTCCACTTGGTCATTGCGTATGATCTTTTTCATGTACTGCTGGATCCAATTTGCTAATAGTTTGCTGAGGATTTTAGCAACTATGTTAATCAGGGATACTAATCTGTACTTTTTTTTCTTTGTTGTGTTTTTATCTGGTTTTGGAATTAGGCTAATCCTAGCCTTGTACAATAGAAAGTGTTTGGAAGTCTTTCCTCCTCTTGAATTTTTCTAAAATAATTTGAGGAGGATAGGTGTTAATTCTTCTTTGAATGATTAGTAAAATTCACCTGAGAAGCCATCTGGTCCAGGGCTTTTGTTTACTGGGAGTTTATTACTGCTTCAATTTCATGAGTTCTTATCAGTCTACTCAGATTGTCTGATTCTTCCTGACTCAGTTTTGGAAGACTGTATGTTTCCAGGGATTTTTCCTCTTCATCCAGGTTGTCCAATTTTTTGGCAGATAAGTTGTTCACAGTATTTTCTTACATTCCTTTGTATTTCTGTGTTATCAGTTGTTGCTTCTCCACTATCATTTCTGATTTTATTTCTTTGAATCTTCTTTTTTTTGATGAGTCTGGTTAACTGTTCATCAATTTGGTTTATCTTTTCAAAGAACCAGTTCCTGGATATTTTTGAATTGTATTTTTTACTGTCTAGGTCATTTATTTCCATTCTGATCTTGATTATTTCCTCCCTCTACTTAGTCTGAGCTTTTCTCGTTGTTGTTTTTCTAGTTCTTTTAGGTGTAGGGTTACACTGATATTTTTCTATCTTCTTGAGGTAGGCCAGTATCGCTATGAACTCCCCTCTTAGGGCTGCTTTCACTGTGACTCACAGGTTTTGAGTTATGTGTTCATTTTCATTTGTTGCTAGGTACTTCTTGATTTCTTCCTTAATCTCACTGATAACACATTCATTATTTAGTAGCATGCTATTCAGCCTCCATGTATTTGAATATTTTTGAATTTTTATTGAGGTTGATTTCTAGTTTCATGCCATTATGATCCAAAAATGATTGGTATGATTTCAATTTTCTTGAATTTAAGACTTATTTGTGTCCTAACACTTGGTTGTCTTTGAGAATGATCCATGTGCACTTGAGAAGAATGTTTTCTGCTGCTTTGGGAAGAAATATTCTGTAAATATCAATTTATCTGATCTAGGGTGTCATTTAAGGTCACTGTTTCCTTATTTTTTTGTCTGGAAGATCTATCTATTGGTGTCAGTGAGGTGTTAAAATCCTCTACTTTGAATGTATTGCTGTCCATCTTGCTCTTAAAGTCTACCAAGAGTGTGTGTGTGTATTTGTGTGTGTGTGTGTGTGTGTGTGTGTGTGTGGCACTTAAGCACTCCTATATTGTTCACCAGAGTTTTATGTTCTTGTTTGAACTACAGGGCTAAAATAAGAGACAAAGAAGGTCACTTCATCTACAGTTGGGACATCTGTAGTGACCTTCTTTGTCTCTTACTATGGCCTTTGTTTCGAAGACTATTTTGTAGGATATCAGTTTTGCCACCCAGCCTTTTTTGTTTCCATTTGCATGGAGTATTTTTTCCCATCCCTTCACTTTAGCCTGTATGAATCTTTTGTTCTGGGATGGATCTCTTGTAGACAGCATATATATGGGCCATGTTTTCTTATCCATTCAGGTACCCTATGTCTTTTGATTGCTTTTACATTTAAGGTTATTATTGATAGATTCTTATTAATTGCCATTTTTTCCCTTTATACCTATGCGCCTCTCTATTTCTTCTTTTTCTTAAAGCAGCCCCTTTAACATATTTTGCAATGCTGGTTTGGTGGTAATAAACTACCAAACCTTTTGGTACCATAAAGGCTACCAAAGCCTTTTTTTGGTCCAGAAAGCTCTTTATTTCACTTGCAATTTTATTTTTTTATCCTTACCTGAGGACATTATTTTCATTGCTTTTAGACTGACAGGGAAGGGACTGAGACAAACATCAACACATGAAGAGAAGTGTCAACTGGTAGCCTCCCATACGCACTCGAACCAGGGATCATACACATCCAAACCAGAGACCATACGCATCCAGACTGAAGGTTGCATGTGTCCACACCCGTACTGCCAATGAACCCACAATCTAGGTTATGTGGCCTGACTGGATATGGAACCTACAACCTTGCAGTTATAGGATGTTCTCCAGCCAACTTAACCAAACCAGCCAGGGCTCACTTTCACTTTAAATGATAGTCTTGCTGGACAGAATAGTGTTGGTTGCAGATCCTTGCTTTTCATTACTTTGAATACTTCATGCCATTCCCTACTGGCCTGCAGTGTTTCTATTGACAAATTATCTGACAGTCTTATGGGAACTCCCTTGTAGGTAACTACCTCTAAACCTCTAAGATTCTCTCTTTGTCTTAAACCTTTGCCATTTTAATTATGATGTGTCTTGGTGTGGGTCTGAGTTTGTCTTCATTGGGACTCTCTCTGCTTCCTAAATTTGTGTGACTTTTCCTTCCCAGGTTAGCAAAGTTTTCTGTCTTTATTTCTTCAAGCAGGTTTTCTCTCCTTTGCTCATTTTATTTTCCTTCTAGTATCCCTATGATGCAGATATTGTTACATTCCATGTTCTCCCCAAGTTCCTTTAAACTATCCTTGTTCTTTTTAAGTTTTTTCTTTCTGTTGCTCTGATTGCATGTTTTTTCCTACCTTGTCTTCTGATTCACTGATTCATTCCTCAGATTTACCTAGTCTGATTTTAATTCCTTCCAGTGGATTCTTCACTTCAGATACTGCATTCTTCATTTCCAACTGGTTCTTATTCATGGTTTCTATGTCCTTTTTCATGCTGATGTAATTATCATTAAGTTCCCTGTAGTGCTCACCATGTTCCTTGAGCATTCTTATAACCATTACTTTAAACTCTAGGTCTGATAAATTGCTTGCCTCAATTTCATTTAGCTCTTTTTTAGGAATCCATCCTTTTCTTTCATTTGGAGGTTGTTTGTCTCCTTTTTAAGCTGCCTCTTTTTGTTTGTTCCTTTGTAGCTGATAGATCTGCTCTGACTCCCTGTCTTTGTGGTGTTCCCTTATGTGGTAGAGTCCTGAGACCCAGTGATACAGATTCCTTGATCTCCTCAGCTGAATGCTTTACGAATGTTTCTTGTGTAGGTTATGTGGGCTCTCTTGTATTTTGGTCTTGACTGTCCTTGGCCCATTCATTGGTGGGATCTCCTCTCCAGCTGGGGACTGAGAGCCTCAATCCCAACTATGTCTTGTATGCTGTTGTACAGGTGCTGACAGAACAAAATAAACACAAGCAAAGAAACCCCAACAATAACAGCAAAATCAACAATAAAAGAGCAAAGAATAATAAAAAGGGAAAGAGAAATAGAATATTAAAAGAGAACAAAAAATACAAGAAGACCAAAGTAAAGAAAAACGATGATGAGATGTGGGAAGGAAAAGAAACAATAAGAGTGAAAAACAGAAAGAAGAAAAAAGTAAAAAAAGAACAAAGAAAGAATAAAAATAAGAAAAGGAAGAAGATGGAAAAATGGAGGAAGAAAAAGAAAGAGTAAATAAGAGATATGAAAGAAAAAATAAAGAATAGTACAAAAGGATAGTAATAATAATAATAATAAAGCTATGAAAGAGAACAAAGTTGAATTCCTCAGCAGAGTTTAGTGCTTGCCTGCTAGCCTCTCCCTTTCAATACAGCACTTATGTTGTCTGAAGCTGGTGTAAACCAATGTCTGATGCTTTCTGGGTCTAGCCCTCAGCAGCCTGTTTAAAGCTACAAGCAATTCCCAGTTTGTGGTTCTCTCCTCAGGGCTTGACTGCACACTGGATGGGCCATGCTGTGCTGCAAGGCTGGCTTTTATCAGCAAAGGGCCCAGGGCTAGGTCAGCAAACATCCCAAGGCACCACAGAATCTGCCTCCATCTTCCTCTTACTGCCTGTTGGCTGTCAGTCTTAGTCACTGACTCCTGGATCTTCTATGGGGGGCAGAGGGGGATGTGCCATTCAGACTTCAAGGAAGATGGTGGGTGCATTCGCCCACACTCAAGCCATACATCTGTTTCTATCCCAGATTATTTCCCTAAACAGCAGAGCTGGGCCCCTAGTAGGAAAGCGGGTGGGGCCTCCAGAGTCCAGAGTTGAGGTCTGCTGGAAACCAGGAAGGTATTTCTTTGGCTCTCCCATGAGGAGGAAGTACCAGCCTGATTTCCAGGAACATGTATGCAATGGCCATACCCTAAAGCTAATCTCTAACACTCCCTAAGTCTGCCTATGTTGCTGTCTCCTCAGCAGGGGTTAAGATGTAGGATGGGGGAAAAATGACGCAAGGTTTGGTGAAAAGAAATCCAGAGGGTGAGACAAGCAGGATTCCAGAGGACAGGGTGAGCGGGATTCTAGAAGATGGGGAGGGTGATGTCCCACTGAGTGGGGTAATTTTTTCCCCCTGGGAGGAGCTTGCTCTTCTCAAAAAAATTGCTGCTATGATATTGGGAGATGCCCCAACAGAGGGATCCCAGCAGATACTACCCACATCTTTCTCCAATGAGTTCCACTCCAGACTCAGGTGATACCAATTCACACCACCCTCCCATTACCAGAGCCCAAGGTAAGTGGCTATGAATGAAAACGCTGTTCTTTGGCCCCTTAAAAAATATATATATGTATATACTTGTATGTGTGTGTACATTACGTATACAGGTAGACATGTATACAAGAGGCTCCAGTGGGATCCATCTCTGCCTGGCAGACAGAAATCCCATGGCCTTTCATTGCTGGATGCTACATGCGCAGCTGACCCAAGCTCTGGCAGTCTGTGCTTGCAAGGCCAGTCTGGTAACCAGCCTTCACTGCTCTCAGAGGGTGTCCATGTATTTTTAAGTGGAAATCCAAGAGGACCCAAGATGATAGTGGATAAGTGGAAGCTACACTAACCTTCTCCTGGAACCAATCTGGAATCACAACTACATTGTAAAGAAATAATCCTGAAAAACCAACTGAACAGTAGCTGGAAAGAAGCCTTATAACCAAGGACAAACAGAAGAAACCACTTCACCACAACATGACTGGCAGGGAGTGTGAGGGCTGCCTGGGCTTCCCTGGGTGGCAGCTTAAGTTCCCAGGGGACATTTCAGCATAGGGTTGTTTCCCCTGAGAAGTGTGCGGTCCTAACCCCAAGCTGGGCTTCCCAGCCTATAGCACCAGAGCCAGGAAAGGAACCCAGGTAACATCCAGCTGTGAAAAGCAGCAGGATACCCATCTACCAGGAAGAGATATCTGGAGATGCAGAGAGCCTCTTAAAAGGCCAAAACACAAAATTCTGTTTGCAGCCACTTAATCCTGGGCCCCAGAAGAGGGAGGGCAGAGTGGACCAGAGATGCATGAGGGGAATCTGGGGATGGTGGCTCTGAGAAGAGAACTGAAGGAAAAGCCACCAGGATCCCTGTGCAGTGTCATTCCCCATACTGTACAGGCCACCTTTCTCAGGCGGAGCACTTCCCTCCAAGTGGCATCAGCCTGAGGGGAAGTAGTAGCCTCACTGGCAGGAATTACTCTGCCACATCCTGTGGAGCTTAAGCTGGGTTGCTGAGTACAGCTTGAGGCTGTATCTCCGACTAAGTTAAACAACTAAGGCAGATCTCTTAGAGCTCTGAGACTTTAGTTGAACGTCCCCAGGGCCCATTGCTAGTAAAAGCTGGCCTTGGTGTGCAACCTGCTTCTTTCTGCACACAGACAGGCCCAGCAGAGGGAGCCACATGCCACAGATCACTGATAGCTCCAAACAAGTTGCCCACGGCCAGTCACAAGCAGCGTTTGACAAAGGTCTGCACCAGAGTTTTGCAGATCTACCTAAAACATAGAAACAAAATACAAAGCAGCAGCCAAAATGGGAAGACAAAGAAACAGACCTTAAAAGAACAAGAACAAGAGACTTAACAAGAAAATTCTCCAGAAGAACTAGATGAAATGGAGGCAAGTAATTTATCAGAGATAGAATTTAGAGTAATGATTATAAGGATACTTAAAAGCATGAAGAAAGACATAGAAGCCATAAAAAAGGACCAGTCAGAAATAAAGAATGCAATATCTAAAATAAGTAATACACTAGAAGGAATAGACAGTAGGTTAGATGAAACAGAGGATCAATCAAACCAGTGATTTGGAAGACAAGGTGAAAAAAACACCCAAAGCAGCAAAAAGAAAAAAGAATTAAAAAAAAACAAAGAGAGCTTAAGAAACATTTTGGACAACATGAAGAGTAACAACATCTGCATCATGGGAGTACCAGATGAGAGTGAGCAAGTGATCGAGACCCCATTTGAAGAAATAATGACCAAAATTCAAGTAATAGAATAGAATATATATTATGAGCTCATTTTTATTTTAAAAACAGCAATAAGAAGTCTGGAGGAAAAAGTAAAATCATAACATTGTTTATCTTTAGGAAATGAAATAACTATTTTTAAAAAGTTTTTTCTCTTTACATCATCCATTTTTAAATAACTTACTATAAATTCATATTACCTTTATCTTTATAATAATAAAATAATAAAGATACTTCTTAAAAAATATCAAATATTTTAGCTCAAGTTTTTAAATCCCAAAGCTAAAATGAGAGCTCTTTGTGTAACCTCACTGCAATTACAATACCCAACCATCAATCGAGACCAGAATTAAAAAGTAAACCTGAAGCTAAAAGTTAGACTGAAATATACAAAGAATCACAACCTACCAGGAATGGAAGCTAACCACTGGAGCCAGCAAACTTGTAGGAACATTTAAAAGGTAATTGATTAATTTTTGGAAACTGATCTTTAGACTAACTTGAGAGAGAAAATCTCCTGGAGATCCAGTCATGAAATGGAGTAGGGGTAACATTTTCTTGAGTTTTAACTCCCCAAATGCCACCAGGTCCTTGGGGTAAATACTGGTGAAAAATCCCTACTTGCTTCCAGCAGAGAGAAGAGCAAAGTAATCATTCTGAATACCCTCAAGAAAAATTATTTATCATGGCCTAACCAATCTGAAGGAAGAGAAAAACCCAACACTAGATTTTTTTTGTCTTTTTTAAGGAGCGTGAGGGTAGAGAGGGAGAGCTGAGAAGTAGTTGTGAAGGTCACAGCCCAGGGGCACAGGCTGATTCTTCTCCCCCACACCTTGCATCACATCAAAAGAGCTTCTGTATAATAACAGGGGAATAAAACTGAAAGAAAAACATGGCTCAGACCTTATTTAATAAGCCTTTAGGGAAATCCAAACACAACAGAGGAGATAAAAAGAACATGGGAGAAATTTTAGTTTTTGACACCTACAACTACAGCAAATAATAAGCACAGCCTGACTCAAACAAAACTTCACATGAACGGCCTATTTGCTTTACTTCCTAACCCGTTTACTGAATTTATCCTGTCAAGCTTTCAAAACCACTACAAAGGCATACTAAATGGCAAAAAAAGCAGTCTGAAGAGACAAAGCAAGTATCCAAATCAAACTCAGGGCAGAGATTTGGGAATTTTCAGACCAGAAATATTTGAAGTTTAAAGACAGAATACAAGGGTAAAGACAGTAATTTGAACAACTCTAAAACTATATAATCAACCTCTAAAGGATCACTGTTTTTAACTCCAAAAATAAATAGTTAACAAATTTATCAGTACTTAAGTCATATAGGCCTACTGCTAAGTTACATTTGTATACTTCTCCCTCTGAAATATTTCTTCTAAGCTCTCAATACCAGAATGAACTCTTCTAATACTTTGGTTAGGGGTAGCTGTATAGCAATAATGGAAATGGTGATGGGAGTAGTCCCAAGTTCAAGAAGCAAAAGTAAAGAATGCAAAAGTGAAAGATCTTATAGTTACAGCCAATTTTATAAGGCAAAAAAAAGTGTGTTCAAAAGAACAAGTGATTTGCACAGTTATACAGAAAAGAGCCATGAGGAGGACATTCAGTTCTCTGAATGGTACCCTCATTTCATTATGCTGTATATGATAAAATATTTAAAATGCTGTCCAATTTAGTAATAAAATATTCCTAAAGAGATCATTCAATGTATAAAGATCATAATAATTTTTAAGATAGACTTCCTCCTCTCTTTTTATAATAACAGATTTTATTTTGCCAATCCCTCCCAATTTTTAAATCCATAAATGAGAAAAAGCATTCATTTAAAAACTTTTCAATATCTGGATTATTTGTTATCGTTTTGTGTTTAATAGTGCATACTTGTTCTAAAATTATTTCAAATAGTAAGACAGGTATAAATCTCATTTCTTTTATTCTAGCCATACTTCTACTCAAATCTTCAAGAGCTCTGTTCTTATTTTATACAAATGGACTCATACTATACAATTTGACAATCTAAAGACATAATTTTAGTCCATAAATTCAATCTTAATTTTATATACTATCAATGGATTAAAAAAAGTAGTTACTATAACTTACACTTTTAAGGCTCTTTTCTATATATTCTTTTAATATCAACAATTTTGGTTTCATATGAATATAGTCCTATAGTCAGCAGTTGATTGGCTTAAGATGCTAAAATAGTCCAGATTTAATTTGCCCCAGTAGGCTGCTTGACTTAAATTGATCCTCTAACCCAGTCAGTTAAATAGACATAATTACCTGTTTCATCATGGTAGTTTACGGCTTCTGTCTCCATCCATGCATTATCAGTGTTTCGAGGATCGTCAACATATCCCTTATATATCTATTTTTAAAGGAGGCAGACAAAAAAAAATGTATAGAGTAAAACAGGAATGGGTAGGGCAGAAGCAAGTTACCTTCATCAGAACCAGCAATGTAAATATCTTGTTCCAAAGAAATGTGCATGTAATTAACTGTACACTTAAAATGGTTAAGATGGTAAATTATATGTTATGTGATTTTTACCATCATAAAAAAAGAAACATAAGTACTACAAAATCTTTAACATAGCATTCCTTATGCTTATTTTAAATTTCCCAAGGAACAACATTCTCAAGAATCTTTGAGGCAACATTAAAATTCACAAAACCCTCAACAACTCAGACTCTAATTTCAGAATTTAATAATAACAGTACTTGCAAATCACAAATATTCATTACATAGTGAGAAGAGGTTGCATTTAACAATTATGTCCTCCGCTGAAAAGTTTGCAAAAGTCCTGCTTAGTGGGAATCAAGATGGAGAGTGTTCAAACACTTCACTATAGATTTTACACAATGAAATGGAGACTGAGGACTACAAGTAGACTGTTCTAGACACATTTTCCTCATAGGTTTTGGAAACTTTTAGGTTACATGTCATGTAATAGACTGTACATGCATTCCTTAGTTTGAATATTTCTTTATTTGAAAATATACATTAATAGATTAGAAATAATAACAATACTTGGGTCATGTGGTTTTTTGAAGTCTTTATAATTTAAGTATTCTTCTGTTTCAATAATTTCTGTGACTATCATTTCAGACATACAAAGATAAATTCTTGCAGTTAAACAAAAGAGATCTATAAACAAAGTTAGTAAAAACTAATATTTAAGCTACTAATACATGCAAAGATTTGGATCGACTCATCTAACGCAAATGTGAACCAAAAAACTGGACAACACAAATAAATAATTAAGAACTCCTAATTCCAGAAACAGAACAAAGCAATGAAAACAGTGTGATGACTGGGCGGTGAGTGGATGTGGAAGAGAACATATGGGGGTAAATGGTAATGGAAAAATAGACAAAAAAAATTGTTTTAATGAAATATATAAATGTGAAAAAAAGTAATCCAAACAAAAGCCAACAAAAAAGAAAAGAAAATCTGACTTTTTCCTATTATTTGTGTATCAAAACATATACCTTATAAGGTGATTTTTAAATCTTAACAAAGGTATGCAGACAACACAGAAATGAGATTAAAATGGTTACAAACCAGAGAAACTCTGAATAACTTTACTTCAAATGTAAACATTCTTCCAAAAGAGCTGAATTCATGCAAAAAAAACTTTTTAAAGGTTTTCTTTTGGATGGGTGAGCTCAGCATCACATAGCTCACACCTTGTCTAAAAAAAAAAACACAAAAAACTAAGAGGAAAAACTGTATTATAATAAATTACATAACTGACCTAAAGTTAGGTTATAAAACTTGAAGTAGAAATATATATACAGTGAAGATTTACAATTTAAGTTGTTTTCATGAATATGCATTACAAAGATAAAAGATATCACTTTATTCAGAGAATAATGTACCAGATTTCTGAGTGAACTTTAAGTAATTTTTACTTATGTACAGAACTAAATCCTTCCTAGGAACCATCACTTCTTACCACCAGATGTTCCTGGCTGAAGAGTGTGTGTAACTGTTCCTCTAATTTTCTCTTTTCAGCACTGGATTTCTGTAAGGAGTTGAGAGCTTCCTCACCAAATTCTCTTTTCAATGTAGCACTGATCTTCTCCCCCGGATCCACCATCCCCTGAGAGTCACATTTGTATTTAAAAAAAAAAAAAAAGTAACAAGCTTTAAGTCATTCAACTAATATTTATCAAGTGATGCAGTGAACAGTTATTGTTCTATCTTTTCATAATCATGATCCCTGTTCTTCTGAAATATATTCTCTAAACCATTTATTTCTATGAGAAGCAGCCTCTCAGGTATCTCACAGATATCTGACCACAGTAATTGGTCCAGTTAGCCTATGGTAAACTGAGCCAATTAGACTCCTTTCCAGCTAAGGAAGGAACACCTGGAGGCAAGAAAGAATACAGAAAGTTGACACTATCCTCATTGTTCATTCTATTCAGCCACACTGACCCCCTTAATATTCCTAAAATGGCCAGACATACTCCCAGCTTAGGGCCTTTAAACCTGCTACTACTTCTGTCCAAGATGCTTTTCCCCAGATAGCTACATAGTCCACTTGTTCACCTCCTTCACATCTTTACTCAAATGTTACCTTCTCAGGGAGACCTTCTCTAACTACCCCTGTCTAAAATAGCAAACTCTTGAACACTTCCTAGTCTTCTTCCTTAATACTTATCACCTTTAAACATATAATCATTTATTTATATTATCTGTCTCCCCCACTGTAATGTGAACACCAGGAAACAGAGATGTCTGTTCATGTCCTCTGTTGTATCCTCAATGTCTAAATTATTAGTTGACAAAATATATTAATTAGATGAATGACTCTCAAAATATCAAAAATATCAAGTGATAAGAGTTCCCTTGAATGATCAGAATGTGAAATGACAATAAAAAATATAAAATCCTAGGATGAAGTTATTATTGCATTTTACATTCAGCATGAGAAGTTTGACTGCTTGGCTCATAATAATTAGCCTAGGCTTTATCAGTCAGCTGAGATATTCACTTCATTCCATTGTTATTTACCAAAGAAAAAACCATTCTTGCAGATACTAATATATAAAAATTCATCCTCTCATCCAACTACCTCCATTTCACAATATGACATTCAATATGAACCTCTCTGCCACACACACATATTTTTAAAAGCCACTTAAAAACACATGTATACCACTGACATGATTCAACAAAAGTAAGCTCTTCCTGATATTATGGAATCTTAAAAACTGTAAGAAATAGTAATAAAAGTTATCTATTTTATCATGTCTGAAGTTATCAGAATTCAACAAAAAATGCTAAAAATATTACCTTGTGGTAGGGGCTGATTTCTGAGATGGACCCAACATAATGAGTACCTACATTATACCAGATGCTCTGTATGCTCTCTCTAGTAATCCTAAGAAACAGATATGATTATCTTTATTGTAAAGATTAGGTTCAGAACTCCCTATCACTCAGATCAAATGGAAAGGCCCAGAGAGACGGCCCTAAGTCCAAAATCCATGTTCTTTCCCAAGGGTTTTAGATACAGACTTAGATTCTAATGCCTTGTATTATCCTAGTTATTGATAGTGACCTGTCATTGCAGTGATGAAAGACAAGAGAATTACGAATTGAAGTGGTGAGGAAAGGGGGATAAATGGAGTAGAAAAGACCCACACAATAAACTTGTGGTAAATAAAGCAACTAAAAAGAACCTAAAACATTAATTTGATTTAATTTTAATGCTCACCCCTGGGATTGCCCATTCTCCACAGTCTTTCCTTTTGATTGCAACAAACTGTAAGATGTTTTTCCCAGAAATGGGGTGGGTGATTTTATTTCCACTTTTATCCCTTTTCCACCTGTAAATAGTAATGTAAGATCATAACCAACTTAGAACAAAGACCAAGGTTCTAGCTCAAGCTTGAGTCAAAGCTATAAAGATGTATCTTTCTTTATCACAGGGTACAGGGTACATATAAATTTACCTAAAATAAGCTTTGTTTACCCCCCAAAAATGTTTTATTTCACAAATATGTCTACTTTCCATAAAAGATATTGTAGTCTCCATAATGAAAATTCAAAATATAAACAGTTTTTACAGTTTTAAAATAAAACCAAATATGAAGTTTAAAGGCAGGACAGAATTTAAAAGAAGGGTCATAAAAGGTTTGCTGTTTTGTTTTTTTTTAAGTCCACTGATCCTTTTTAAGAATTAAGGCTGTGTAGTAGATCTGGTAATACTTGCTTTTAGCAGTTCACTCTGTGTTATCAAAAAGCAGATTATCTGATATAGGTACAGCGGTTCTCAAAAGTAGTGCTTCTCAATTTTTATGCCCCCTTTCAATTAAAAATATCTCATTCTATCCTTATTTTAATTTTAAATTTTGAATTAAACTGCATATGGTTTTTTAAAAAGTATCAAAGTGATGTTAATTTCAGAATGTATTTTCTTCTACTCACACATTCTTTCCCAGAGATGATGAAAAATCTCCCCTTCTCCTTCCCTACTCCCACCACATTCACCTCCCTCCATCAAATTTCAACTATTGTTCTAATAACTCTCTTAGGCAAAGGTAAATATTTTCAACCTTCAATACTTATCTAAAGAAAGAAAGCCTATGATCTAATCACTGATCTGCAGGAGACTCAAAATAAATTAGTTTAGTTATGAGTTTCCAAATTTCTTTATATAGCAGCTGACTACCATATCTAACCTATAATTCCTCCCCTGGGAGAGCTTATGATCTAACAATGGAGCTAAACATGTAAGTGAATAAGTACAGGCTGCAGTGACAGTTTTTTAGTAATTAGAAATGAAAGAATAATCGTTAAGAGAAGACAACATCTGGACTTAGGTCAAGCTGGAGTCATAGGCAAACATGGCTCCCTCCTCACACAACCACATCAAAATTACAACTAAACTATAGAACAACCATCATTCAGAACCACCAGAGCCAACTCCACTTCCAATGGAGTTGAATGGAAGTCCGACAACTACAGAATTAAAGAAACCACATCCATCCAGACTGGTAGGAGAGACAGAGACACAGACACTGAATGGGCTGGTCCCACATCCAAGTGTTGTGAATGAAAATTAGGGAGGGCTATGTTGGGAGCAAGGTGTCCCAGCCCCATACCAGGCCCCCCAGCCCAGGGTTCCAGTGCCAGGAAGATAAGTCCCCATAACTTCTGCCTGCAAAAACCAGAGGGGATTAAGTCAGTAGAAGAAACTTTCGAAGTCCCAAGCAGTTCCACTCAAAGACCCCACACATGGACTTATTCAGATTCACTACTTCTGAGCTCCATCACCAGGATAGCAGCTTCAAAGGTACCAGTGGCAAACAGGAAGGAACTTAAGTGGCTGGAATCAAATCAAGAGCTGGGGTACAGCTTTCTCCCAGACAGAAAGAAAGGCAGAGGCCACTGTTCCTTTTCTGAACCCTCCTGCAAACAGCCAGCCAGGTGGGTGCCGTATAGGAGACTCCATCAAACTGGTTAACACAGTTTGCCCTGCCCTGCGGATCTCCTGAAGCTCTGCCTCACCAAATTTAAATGCCTGCCCAAGCTGTTAACGGTGGCTTTAGCATATGAAAAACTGGTCTTAACTCATTCTTCACTACTTCCTAAATTCTCTCAAATATGCAACAGCTGGCCTCAGTGAGCCCTCAGCCCCATACCTCTTGCTAAGTGGCCCCAGGCCTGGCAATAGCAAAAACCAGCCTAGGTTCATAGCTTGGTTTCACTGGGAACCTCTAAGCCCAGGACAAGTAGCAGCCATCTGCAAATTGCTTTGTAGTTCATGTAGAGAAGCCACAGGCAGAACACAGAAAGGGGTTGACCTTGGCCTGCACCACCTGGGAAACACCAAAGCCTGAGGCACCCAATGGACAGCTGCAGACCACGTCAGAGTACCACCACCTTGCCCCTGCACAGCTAATCCTCCACAAAGGGCAGAGCTTGGTGGTCAGTGGTCACAGCCAATCCTTGCAGCTGACTGGCCTGAGTAAATCCCTTCCACTGACCTGCCAACAGCAGTCAACCTCAACTACAAGAGACAAGGGTACTTCCCCCACATGGAGGGTGCATGTCAAGTACCCAGCTTGGGTGACAGGCGAGGCTGTGCCACTGGACCCTACAGGACACCTACTACATTAGGCCACACTACCAAGAAAGAGTCATAGAAGCTCTACAAACCCAGGGAGGCTGCCAAAATGAGGACACAAAGAAACACAGCCCAAATGAAAGAAGAGAACAAAACTCCAGAAAAAAGAACTAAACAATATAGAGATAAGCAATCTATCAGATGCAGAGTTCAAAACCGTGGTTATAAGGATGCTTAAGGAACTTAGTAAAGACTTTAGCAGCATAAAAAATATCCATCAGAAACGAAGGATACACTAATTGAAATAAAGAACAATTTACAAGGAAACAACAGTAGAGTGAGTGAAGCCCAAGAATCAATTCAATGTTTTGGAACATAAGGAAGCAAAAAACAACCAATCAGAATAACAAGAAAAAAGAATCCATGAAAATAAGGATAGTGTAAGGAGACTCTGGGACAATTTCAAGTGTTTCAACATTCACATCGTAGGGGTGCCAGAAGGAGAAGAGAAAGAGCAAGAAATTGGAACTCTATTTGAAAAAAATATGAAAGAAAACTTCCCTAACTTGGCGAAGGAAATAGATATGCAAGACCAGGAAGCACAGAGAGTCCTAAACAAGATGGATGCAAAGAGGCCCACTCCAAGATACATCATAATTAAAATGTCAAAGGTTATTGTCAGATTGTTCTTCATTTCAATGTCTCTGGTTATATTTTGCTTCCTTGTTTGTTTTGTTGACTAGGTTCCACTTAAAGGTGAGATCTTATGGTATTTTTCTTTCACCATGTGGCTCATTTCACTTAGCATAATGCTGTCCAGTTCCATCCATGCTGTCACAAAGAGTAGGAGCTCCTTCTTTCTCTCTGCTGTGTAGTATTCCATCATGTAAATGTACCAAAGTTTTTTAATCCATTCATTTACTGATGGCACTTAGGTTGCTTCCAGCACTTGGCTATTGTATATTGTGCTGCTATGAACATTGGGGTGCATAGGTTCTTTTGGATTGGTGTTTCAGAGGGTTCTTAGGATATAATCCCAGCAGAACTGCCGGGTCAAAAAGCAGTTCCATTTTTAGTTTTCTGAGGAAATTCCATTCTATTTTCCACAGTGGCTGCACCAGTCTGCGTTCCTACCAACAGTGCACTAGGGTTCCCTTTTCTCCACATCCTCTCCAACACGTGTTGTTCATTGATTTGTTTATGATGGCCATTCTGACCAGTGTGAAGTGGTGTCTCATTGTGGTTTTAATTCACATCTCTTTTAGCTAGTGATGCTGAGCAACTTTTCATATGTCTCTGGGCCCTATGTATGTCCTCTTTGGAGAAGTGTCTGTTTAAGTCTTTTGCCCATTTTTTAATTGGGTTTTTTGTCTTCCTGGAGTTGAGTCATGTGAGTTCTTTATATATTTTGGAGATCAAACCCTTGTCTGAGTTATTATTGGCAAATATGTTTTCCCATATAGTTGGTTCTCTTTTCATTTTAATGCTGTTTTCTTTAGCCATGCAGAAACTTTTTAATCTGACAGTAACCAGAGGGTGGGAAGAGATAATGGAGGGAAAGGGGTAAAGGTTTTCAGGAACTACTATAAAGGACACATGGATGTGTCCATGGGGGGTGGAAGCAAGGGAGGGAGATGGATTTGGTTGGAGTGGGGGGATAGTGGTGGGGGGTAAATGCAGACAACTATAACTGAACAACAATAAAATAATTTTAAAGAAAGAAGAAGCTAGAATAAAGAACAATGAATCAAATCCAAATAAATAAGAGAAAATAAAGGAACATGAATCAATGAAAAAAGCTGTATAATACCTAAGAGGTTGTTTTTTGAAAAGACTGCCTATTCAAGAAAACAGAGTACACAAATTACCAATAGTAAGACTGAAAAGAGAACATCATGTTAGAACCTACAGACATTAAAAATTTAATGAGCAGATATTAGAAATTAGTTAAGCCTATAATTAGATATTTCAATGAAATGATACAAGCAAGTTTTTTAAAAACTTACCAAAACTGACATGAGATGGGAAATCTCAATAGTCCTATATGTCTACCAAAATAATTGAGTCTATAATTTAAAACTTTCCTACAAAGAAGGGGAAGGGTCATCAAGGAACATGTATAAAGGACCCATGGACAAAGAGTATGGGGGGAGAACTGAATGTGGGAGGTTGGGGTGGGTCAGGTGGGGGACAGTAATGGGGGGAAAATAGGGACAACTGTAATTGAACAACAATTAAAAAAAATACTTTCCTACAGAGAAAAAAAGTAAAAAAATAAAATAAAATGTCAAAGATTAAAGATAAAGAGAGAATCTTAAAAGGATCAAGAGAAGAGAAGTTAATTACCTACAGGGGAGTTCCCATAAGACTGTCAGCTGATTTCCCAAAATAAATTTTGCAGGCTAGATGGGAGTGGCAAGAAATATTCAAAGTCATGAAAAGTGGATTGCCCTACCCAGCAAAGCTATCATTTAGAATCAAAGGGCAGAAAAAGTGCTTCCCAGACAAGAAAAAGCTAAAGTAGTTCATTATCACCAAACCATTATTATATGAAATGTTAAAGGGATTTACTTAAGAAAAAGAAGATCAAAAGTATGAACAATAAAATGGCAAAAAATACATATTTATCAAAAATTGAAGCTAATAAAGAAACTAAGCAACAAGAAGAACAAAGACAGAATCATGGATACAGAAAGCATTTTGATGGTTGCCAGATGGGAGGGGGATGGTTGCAAAGTGTGGGGGGGATGGTTGCCAGGTGTGGGGGAATGGGTGAAGAGTTGAGGGGACTAAGAAGTGCAAATGTGTAGTTACAGAATAGTCATGGGGATGTAAAGTGCAGTATAGGAAATGGAGTAGCCATAGAACTTATACGTATGACCCATGGACATAAACAAAGGTATGGGGATTACCTGAGGAAATAGAGGGTGCTGGGTGGAGGGGGACAAAAGGGGAAAAGTTGGGACAACTGTAATAGCATAACCAACAAAATCATAATTAAAAAGAAAAGACAACATGTTTTTAAGGATTCCAGATGGAAAAAATCATAAATGAGGGTGAAAGCTGTAACATAAAATGATATGTTCAACACACAGAGTTCCTTGTTTGTTGCTGTTTTAAAAAATTATTTGTTTACAGTGTCTTTCACTAAATGAAAACAGAAAATAAAGTATGGTTAAAAATCAAATGTGTATGTGAAGTCTGGCAATATGAATATCAGTGAGGGAAAGATGAGGGAAGAGGCTGGAAAAGTTAGGAAAAGAATTTATCAAATTCATTGGCTTAGAGAGCCAGAAAGTATCTGTAAGGTGGGTAGAGCCATAAGCAATTTGCATTTTATAAAGCTCACTCCCTTTGACAAAAGTTTGTGGGTTGTTTTGGAGGGAAGCAAGACTGGAGGCAAGAAGACCAGCTGGAAGACTGCTGCCATGATCCAGATACAAGATGATGAGGGACAGAGGTAAAGGAAGACACAGTGAGAATGGAAAGAGGGCAGGTTTTACTTTCATTTTTTTTAAAATTTTCTTAAAGATTTTATTTGTTTATTTTTAAACAGAGGGGAAGAGAGGGAGAGAAACATCAGTGTGTGGTTGCCTCTCTTACACCCCCTACTGGAGACCTGGCCTGTAACCCAGGCATGTTCCCTGACTGGGAATTGAACCAACAACACTTTGGTTCACAGGCCAGTGCTAAATCCACTGAACCATACCAGCCAGGGCAACTTTCATTTTTTAAAGACAATTTATATAGTATTTATTATGTACCTGATACTGTAGTAAGTGCTTTAAAGTATTTACCCATTTAAGCCTCAAAATAACCCTGTTTAGTAGCTGTATTACTGTTTTTATTTTACAGATGTGGAAAATGAGGCACAGAGAAGTGAACATTGCCCAGGATTGCAGAGTGAATAAGTTGTGTAAACCAAGATTTGAATTCAGGCAATCTGGTTCCAGAATCTGCACTCTTAATCACTATACTATTTTACTTAAATCAAAGAATCAGAATATTTACACTAATTGGATGAGAGAAGTGATAAGAAGTTGAATAATGGCTCTGTCCACTCACAAACATTTACTGGCAACTACTACATACAACAAAAACTGCAGCTTCACACATACCCTATCACTAGAACTTCACATAAGGTCCTTTCAACATATAGATTTTGTGTGCATACAAACACATAAACATGTATATATGTATAAACACATGATACATACATAGGTACATATACTTACATCTGTATGTATATATGTAAACACATGGTTACAGTCTATATTTTTCCAATCACTTAGCTCTCTGCTACTGAAATGCTTTCTTAGTTCTTACCTAGTTATGATGGGATCTGCAGCATGATTTGGGCCCCATCGCCCCAAAAGCCCTCGGCCAACTAATCCTGTCCGTCCTGCAGGATTTCTGGGGGGAAAAAAAATCAACTGAATGGGTTCATCTTTTCTAATGCAACTTGATATGGCCAAATAAAAGGTAATATCAATAAAAGAAATGAGTATCTCCACCTAAACCCATTAGCACTATCACATATCTAGCACCAAAAGCACATATTTCCTTCTACTATTATTTAACTTTTCTTTTGTGCATGTCTTAAGCTCTAGGCTTGATCCAGGAGCAGGATCTCATTTCCAAAGCTGTTCTACAACATAAGAATTCGTTTGTTTTTGCATGTACTCCTAGATACAGACTAAAGCCTTACTGGACTCCTAAATCTTGAAGGATAAGATGCTCTGCACCTAATCATCCATCTCCGTAACAGCGATGATTTATTCTAGACTCTCATACTTCCCTTACTTTCTCATTACCTGCTCTTTCTACTCCACTCTCCTATAACTCTTCCCATCAAAATATTTTTGTTACATTTTGCAGTTCATTTTTCATCAGTGAGTTCTGAATTTTTATTATCAGTAATATATATTTTGTAGCATATGATGAGATAGTAGTAAAATTTCAAGTATTTCAAGTATTCATTTTAAAGAAAATGATTTTATATAAAAATGCCAACTTGCTATTTAATCTAATGCCATAACCCAATATTAAAAAGTGTGGCAGGTAAACAAAAGACTTATGCCTGAATGTTTTTCTTTTTATCATTATTTTGTTAAATGTTCAACTTTCATCATTATGTGTCAGTAAAATGCCCCAATCTGCAACCTTACCTATTTAACATTATATCTTTTGTCCTCCCAGTAGGTAAAAGTAAATAACTTGCCAAAATTTTTCTTTTAGACATCGCTTTTTATTCTTCCACATGATTGTTATTAAAGTTAAATGAATTTTTATATTGCATTGTACTGGACTTAGAAATATTTCAGTACTGTGGAATTGTATACCTGAAACCTATATAATGTTATTAATCAATGTCCCCCCAGTAAATTCAATTTTAAAGAAAAGAGAGAAACAGTTCAGCAAGACTTCAGATAAAGACAGAAAGACAAGGCAAGACACCTGGCCAGGTGACAATAATTCTACTTTAGAAATTCACAGGAGGGGCAGGGTGGCCAGTAACTATTTTACTCCATGTAACAATTTACTCCTGAACACAAATAATCAAAGCCAATATTAAGAGACAGAATGTCACCCCTGGCTGGGTGGCTCAGCTGGTTGGAGCATCATCCCACACACCAAAAGGCTGAGGGTTTAATTCCTAGTCAGGGCATATGCCTAGGCTGCAGACTCAATCCCCAGTCAGAGCACATACAGGAGGCAACTGACCCATGTTTCTCTTTCACATCTATCTCTCTCTCTCTTCCTCTCTCTCACTCTCTCTGCCCAACCCCCAACCCACCCCATCCTTTCTCTCTAAAAATCAATCCACATATCCTCAGGTGCAGGGTAGAAAATAATAAAAAAATTTAAAAAAAGAGAATGTTCATTTTTGAGATGTCTACACCTGTAACTTGTAAACTAGAAGTTTTGAAAAAGACATACAGACTATTCTGTAGCCTCAGAAGCAGAGACAGTTGTTTGCAGAGGAGAAATGAAGGCAACATATAAAGAAAAGCGGAGATGAGGGAGAGAGTCCTGATGATTTTCCAGTTTCACCCATTCCTAAAGTTAGCTACATTTCTGCTTTGGGCTCCTTGAGATGACCCCATAGCCCTAGAGAACAGATAAACCTCACTTTCTGTTTTAGTCAAGCTAGAGTTGGTTTCTATTAGTCCAAGAGTCTGGACTAAAGCAATATGCTATCTTGCCTTTGCTGCCTATCCTTTTATATTCATACATATCTTTTAATGTATTTTACCAATAAAAGAACCTAAGAAATAAGTCAAATACAAGGACAGTCTGACTTAAAAAGATCCAATAACATAGAAAGATGAGTAAGTTATCAACAGAGAAATAACTTAGCAAAACTAAATGACCAGATTGCAGTGAGATGAGTGTTATCAATTTCCTTGTCCTGGAGGAACTAAGAAAATAAACTGCAACATTTTTACAAGATAAGAATTATGGTTACAAATCTGTGGGCCTGCCTTTGTTTTATTTGGGGCACGCTAATTTTTACATTTCTTCCAAACTTGTATAATGTCTTCTTAAGGAAAATGGAAATTTTGGGAGTTATGTAGAAAAATCATTTTTAAAAGTATAGAAAATTCTTGGTATTATATCATTGACTTATTTTTAGTTTTGCTTTTATGTTTGGGTAATTCTTATTTGAGGAATTATTACATTTAATAAATAAATACTTAAGATACAATTTTCATTCCTTTCTCTGTTAACTTAATCAATTGATTGTTTCTACCTTCAAACTGGGGTTACCAAAAGATGCATTCAAACCCTGCCTCTGACACTTATGAAATATATGCAAATTGCTTATATCCTCTCTCTTTATCTATAAATGGAACTACAAATATCTACCCACAGTTATTGTGATGCGTTAACTACATCATATATATAAATACTTTTGTACAATGTCTGGTCCATACAAGCACTCAATAAGTGTTAATTATATTTTCTTTTGAAGACGCATTATTGTAGGATGTTCCACTCCCAGGACCTACCTAGGTCTTCCATTTTCAATCTCATACAGGCCATTCTGGCTCTTTCTCTCAACATGCCCATCTTTTTCATTAAACTTGGGAGAAAAGGTACTTTCACTGAAATGAGAATACCAATAAAAAATAAGAAATAATAGTCCAATACTACCAACTAATAATGTCAATCTGTTGTGCCCCTGAAACTAAACATTTTAAGGCTTAGTTTTAATTTACACACCCATTTCACTTCTTCAAAACAGTTTCTGAGAAAAAAATCTGTTAACCAAAACACCCTAAGGATAGGTACATAACCCCTCTGGAAAGAAATAAAGGCAGAAGAACTGGACTTCCTCCCATATACTACAAAAAGTTTATGTTATTATTAGCAAGAAGAAATTGTCTGCAGGCAAATTATATCTATTATCAGTTCTTATGTGGTTCCAAAAATAAGATTCCTTCTGAAGTCTTGATGTTTCTACTATCTCAAAGTAATTTTAATTTCTTCAAATGTACACTGATTATAATTTTTATCAAAGTAAACCCACAAAACAGTGAATTCAACCCACAAACTTCATAATAAACATAAGGTAAATTAAAATAGATATAATTTGCTGAAAATGTTCTAGATCTTAATCTAGGTATTAGTTACAGAGTTATATAAATATAAAATTTTACTCGACTACACCTGCACACTTAAGAAAGATGCACTTTTCTGCATTTATGTCAGACCACAATAAAAATATTTTTAAAACAGATATAAATAAAACTACTTTCCTCACCATTATGAAATCACTGACATAACTGCACTGTCAGTGAATAAAGAGCTGTATAGCACTGGATAGTTCATGGATAATTCTGGTATAAGTTTCACTTTTTTCTTGCCTTAACTCCAGAAATTAAGCATAGAAATATTTGTGCTCTGTTTTGGGAATAATTTCCAATTTGAACAATCTACACATTCTCTCAAGACTTCTAACCAATCTTCCATCTAACACACAAATAAAAAAAATTAAATGATTAAAGTTATGAAATTATAAAACCAAAATTACAATGCTCTTGAGAATCCAGAAATTCACCATTAAAATAAAAAAGCACAAACGTAATTATAATGAAAGCATTAATGTTGTAATAAAGCTTGATTTAGATGGAGATACATATTTAAATGTTAAAATATTGAATGAAAAATAAGAAAATATATTCAATCTTCCTCTATTTACTCTATATAGCACCCCTCCCAATGTCATTACTTTTAATTATGCATAATGTGTATTTATAATTATATAAATATGTACATCCTCTAAAATGGGGGAAATGGAACATTGAAAGTTAATAATTTCTCCACAGTTTAGTTTCATCATTAATTAATAATCCAAGTACTATCAATAAGTTACAAACACATCTTTAGATAAAATAAGGACACTGTAGGTCAAAATCAAGTGACAGGAATAAGTCCATGGTAATGTTTAATAACCTAGTGAACTAATAATGGATATATCCAACTAGTGAAATTTTTTACTTAACTGACTAAATAATGCCTTAAAAGGACTATGACTTACAATAAATTTATCCAGTTAAATGAAACTTACACAATGGTTCTAAAACTAGGCGGTTTAAAAGCAGAGTATTTAAGACCATAAATTCTGGAGTAAGAATGAGTTCAAGTCCAAGTTATACCATCTACTAGCTCTGTGACCATATGCAAAGGACAAACTTACAATGCTTCCATTTTTTGTGTTTTGTTTTTCTATAAAGTAGAAATAACAACCCTGTTTGCCTTTCAGAATAATTATAATAAAATAAAATAATGTTTATAAAACATTTAGTATAGTGCCTAGCTCATAGGAGGTACACTGTATTTACTAAAAGGAATATAAATATAAAATGCAAATCAATTCAGCACTTTAATGACTTTAGTCAAAGCATTTTTTGCTTGCTATTTTTGTTTTCCTCTTTCTCTCTTTTACCAATCCCTTTTCTATTTTTTCACACTGGTCTAATTTTTTTATCACCCTGTTCTTAGTAATTTGAAAAATACTTCTGAAAAATATTTTCACTACTTCAAATACAAGTCCAGCTATGTTGAAAAACAACCACAAAAGATGTTCTATTGATAATCCAGACAGATACCACTCATCATTTCAAAAAACAAGAAACTCCATAGCAAAATAAATATACCCATTCAGAACAATCATCCTAAAACCCCCAAAAAAGAATAAAGGAACATGGACTGTCTAGCTTTGGCAAGAGTTCAAGCAAATATGGCAACTAAGTTATAACAAAATCAAGCACTTGATAAAAATATCTCAGCTGTCAAAATAATAATTTACAAATAATTTACCATTACTTTCTGTAAAAAGTCTTACACCCAACTAACACCAGCTAATTTGCTCACCTGATCTGAGGATCTGCCCACCTAGGTCCAGCCAAGACAGAGAGTGCAGTGTATTCCACAGGATTATAGTCTTGCCACTCAACAAGCCAGCCTACTTTCTCATTAGGAACCTGGCTGCGTTGAACTTTTGAACCTGGGTAAGGAGATGTCCTAGCCTTGTTGTGGGAATTCTCTTTGGCACCATTAGAAGCAGACATGATGTTGGAGTTAATATGAAATCCACAGGATGAAAGCGAGTTTCTGGGAGAGGAATAAAAAAGAATATTTAAGTAAGTAGCAAAAAAGAAAACAGTAAAAAGCGTAATTCAAAAACCAAAAACATACTTTTCCATTTCAAAGACTTAAAATTCAGAAAATTCAAATTTGATGCATAATAACATACAGGCCCAACATCTATGAAAGACTACTTTCAAATACGATAATTTGGAAAATATTGCTAAACCTTATTAATTGGAACCTACAATGAATTTATTTTATTGGAGAAAAAAAAGAATAGAAGTTTAACTTTGATTAGCACAAAAGTTGGGGAAGGAAAGTTTGTTATAAAAATTCAACCACAAAAACAAATATAGAAGACTGTTTAAGTCTGCATGAAGGAATACATTTCTACAGTCTTACATACATGTGTAAAATGTATGGCAAAAATATCACTAAGGAGGAATAACTGGAAAATAGAAATATACTGTTATAAGGGTCTTGTATATGGAATAATGTAAAGTCAGGCTGTGATAAATATACAAACTTTAGAGTAAAATTAAGAGGCATATATCTGAAATAATTAGATAACAGACAAAAAAACAACCCTGAGCCTTAACCCTTATCTCACAGCATTAACAAAAATTTTTCATGTCTCCTCCTTCCCATTATTCTTAAAATAAAGACTGAAATTCCCAAAGACCCTAAATTAGGACATCTAAAGTAGAAAAGGGAATTCTGAGAACATGGTAAACTAATGACAGCTCCCTGCCCCTGCTCTCAATACCAACTTGCCCTTCTTGAGATAAACAGTCAATGGGACAAAAACCAACTTCATGGGATAATGAAATAAGTCGACATCATATGCCTCCTGATATCACACATTGAGAAGTACATGATCACTTCTGACATATTCCTTACAAGAGTATTTGACCGGAGTCTAGACATAAGAAACTACAGAACATACCCAGGTAAAAGACATAGAATAAAAATCTTCACTCTAAATTGGTAAGGTCATGAAAGATGAAGTTAGATGAGCTCTTACATATAGATGGAGACTAAAGAGATATGAAAATATCACACTAAATGCAATCAGTGATCCTGGATCGGTTCCTGAACCATAAAGGAAAATAAAATTTCAGGACAGGTGGCGAAATTTAAAGAGTTGTATAAATAATTTTAAAAAGTGATACAAAAACTTTATTTCTTTCCTTCCAACAAAGAAAAGCTTAGGACCACATAGTTTCACCGATAAATTCTATTAAACGTTTAAAGGAGAATCAACATTCCTCAAACTCTTCTGAATACTGAAGAGGAAAAAATATTTCCCAAGTTCTTTCTATGTAGCCAGCATTATTAACTTGTTATCAAAACTATACAGAGACACAACCAGAATATTACAGACCAATATCCCCAGATGCATATCAATTGCAAAAATCCTCAACAAAGTAGTAGCAAAGAGAATTCAACATTATATTAAAAGTATTATACACCATGACTAAATGGGATTTATTCCTGGAGTGCCAAGGTAGTTTAACATACAAAAATCAATCGATTTAATATACCACTTAAACTGAATGAAGAAAAAAATGATCTCAATTGATGCAGAAAGTCTTGATCAAATTTCAACACCTTTTCATGATAAGCACATTCAACAAACTAAGAATAAAAGGAAACTATCTCAATAAAATAAAGGCTCATATACAAAAAGCGCACAGCTTTTTGGTTTGATGATGAAAGACCGAATGCTTTTCTTCTAAGATCAGGAACAAGGGAGCCTAAATAGCCAAAACAATCTTGAAAAGAAAAACAAAGTTGGAGGTCTCTCAATTCTTGATTCACAACTTACTACAAAGCTATAGTACTGAGAATAATGTAGTACCAGAATAAAGACAGACATATGGACCAATGGAATAGAACAGAAAGCCCAGGCACAAACCTTAACATATATGGTCATATGCTTTTCAACAGGGATGCCAATATCATTCAATGCAGAAAGATAGTCTTCTCAACAAAGGGTGCTGAGAAAGTTAGATATCCACAAGCGAATGGTTGAAGACAGCCCTTACTTGATGGCATATACAGACATTAACTCAAAATGGATCAGAAATCCAAACATGAGACCTGAAAATATAACTCTTAGAAGAAAACATACAAGGAAAATTTCATGACATTTTTTCAAAGACCTACAGATGGATAACATATACATGAAAGATACTCAACATCACTAATCAGGAAATGTAAAGCAAAATGAAGAGAGATATCACCTCACACCTGTCAGAATGGCTATTATCAAAACACAAGAAATAACAAGTGTTGGCAAGGATATGGAGAAAAGGGAACCCTTGTACATTGTTAGTGGAAATGTAAATCGGTTCAGAAGCTATAGAAAACACTATGGAGGTTCTTCAAAAAATTGAAAATAGAACTACCATATGATCCAGCAATTTCATATCTAGGTATTTACATTGATTTGAAAAGGTATACCCAAACCCATGTTCACTGCAGCATTATTTACAAGAGCCAAGATATAGAAACAACCTAAGTATCTATCAATGGATACATGCATAAAGAAAATATTCCATACACAATGGAATATGATTCGGCCATCAAAAATAAAATCTTGCTATTTGCCATAACATGGATAGACTTTAAGGACATTATGCTAAAATAAGTCAGACAGAGAAGAATAAATACCATATGATCTCACTTATATATGAAATCTAAAAAACAAACAAACAAAAAACCCCAAGCTCATATACAGAACAGATTGGTAGTTGCCAGAGGTGATATTGAAGGGGATGGGGGGGCTGCAAAATAAGTAAAAGGAGTCATAAGGTACAAACTTTCAGCTATAAAATAAGTCATGGGGATGTAATGTACAGCTTGGCCACCATAGTGAATAATACCGTATTGCATATTTGAAAGTTGCTAATAGAGTAACTCTCAAAAGTTCCTATCACAAGAAAAAAAATTATATAACTCTTTGCTGACAGATGTTAACTAGACTTGTGATGATCATTTTGCAATATATACAAATATTGAATCATGTTGTACACCTAAAAGTGATATAAATGTCAATTATACCTCAATAAAAATGCCATATAAATTTACTGTAATTCTGTAGGTTAGGAGTCAGATTTAGGTCCCACTGGATTACAATCAACAGGCCATATTGACAGGGCTGCATTCTTTCCAAGGTTCTAGAGAATTCATTTCTGTGCCTTTCCCAACTTCTGGAGGCCACCCCCATTCTGTGGCTCATGTTCCCGACTTCACCCTCAAAGCCAGCAACAACCAAATCTTTCTCTGACCCTTTTTCAGTAGTTACAGCCCTGACCATAGCTAAGAACATTTCTCCATTTTTAAAGACTTTTGATTAAATTGGGCCGACCTAAACTATCCAGGATACCCTTCTCTTCTCAAAGTCCTTAATCCAAATCACATCTATAAGGTGTCTTTTGCCGTGTACGGCAATATATGCACAGGTTTCAGGGATTAAAATGTGGGCATCTAAAAAGTAGGCCATTATTCAGCCTACTACAAATGTCTATATTATCTATTATATGAGCATGAGGAAAATTTAGAAGGATCTATATCATCAGGTTCTAAACATGGATTAGAGAATATAATGCAGATACAGGAAGAAGAAAAAGGGAAGAGGTAAGGAAAAGGGGAGGGAGAAGGAAAAGAAGGGGGAGTGAAAAGAAAAGGGGAGGAGAAAGGGAAGGAGAGGGAAAAAGGAAGCTGAGGGAAAAGAAAATGGGAAGAGGGAAGCCAAAAGTGAGGGGGGAAAGGCAGGTGGCTGAAAAGGGGACAAGGAGAGAGAAAAGGGAAGAAAGTTGAAAAAAGGGATAAGAAACAGAAGAAAAAGAGAGAAGCAAGCAAAAAAAGAAAGAAAAAGCTTACACCAAATAAAAGGAGGTATGAATGACCATATTTATGAATTTGGTCAATTTATGTAATTGTATTTGCATGAAGAAATTTCCTTTAAAAATTACTGAAATTCTTAACCTGACCTATAAGAACTCCCTACTATACTCCTCCTCACCCCTTTGTAATTTTGCCATGCTGACCTGTCTGTGCATAAAAACTCCCACGTTCCCTCCCAACTTGGAAAGCCACATGCTGTTCTTTTTGCCTATATCCTATTTACTTACTCCTCCACCTAGCTCACCTACACCCATCCTTCATATCAGTTCAAAGTTCACTTCCTCAGAATAGTCTTCCTCCTCAACTCCCTAGGAGAAATAAGTACCCCGTGCTACATGCTATCAGAGCTCCATTATACTTTTCATGGAATTACCACAATTGTAATTTTACATTTATTAGGGTACCATCTGATTTTAAGCAAACAGAACAGGGTGCATATCTATTGTAGTTCAACATAACATAATATGCTGTGACTGGCATAATGCCTGGTAAATCATAGGTACAGGAGGTCCTTCCCTGAAAGTAACAGAAAAAGGCCATGTAAGTAGAGACCAAAATTTGATTTGAATTAGTGGAAAGGAGTTTGTGACTTCATCTTTAAAAAATGACATTTAAAATTACAAAAATAAATTTTACATTAGTTAAATAAGCTAGGTTATAACCAAGTACACACACACACAGTCTTAGAATAAAGAATTACTCAAATATTATTTTTTCAACAAACTTGTATAACTGCATAATACAGCAACCTGCACTTTTCTTTTTGCCTTCACAGATCATAGGGGATGATTTTGGCAAAAATATTAGAAGTGTTCATCAAAACCTTTCCAAGACCTCCCTTAATCCTTTGACACTCAAATCATTCATTCTTGAAACACTACCCTTTCTTGGCCTTGTCAACTTTTTTTTTAACAAGAGCAAGTTTTTTTTTTTTTACTTCCCATGTGCCTGTCTCTGTGAATTGAAGAAAGCAGCCAAGGTTCACCTGCACTTTTTTTAAACAGACTTGATTTTTTAGAGCAGATATAAGACTATATTTTTAGAACAGATATGTTCACAGCCAAATTGACTGGAAAGTAGAGTTCCTATATACCCCTAACCCCTGCCCCAATACACAAAGCACCTCCTCTACTATCAACATGCCCTACCAGATGGGTACCAGATTTGTTTCAATAGATGTACCTACATTAACACATTATCACACAAAGTCCACAGTTAAGATTTACTCTAGGTGTTATACATCGATGTGTCAGCCATTAGAGTATCATACAGAGTAGTTTCACTGCCCTAAAAAATCAACCGGTTCATTCCTACCTGCCCCCCAACCCTTGGAAGCCAGGAATATTTTTATTGTCTTCATTTTGCCTTTTCCAGAATGTCATATGGTTGATATCATAAGTATGTAGCCTTTTTAGATTGGTTACTTTCATTTAGTAATATGCACCTAAGCTTCCTCCATGTCTTTTCATGGCTTAATAGCTCTTTTTTTTTTTTTTTTTAGAGCTGAACAATATTCCACTGGCCAGGTATACCAGTTTAGTTATCCATACATCTACTGAAGAACATCTTGGTTGCTTCCAAGTTCCAGCAATTATGAATAAAACAGGTATAAACATCAGTGTGCAAATTTCTGTGTGGACATTAAAGTTTTCAATACTTTGGGTAAATTACCAAAGAGGGAGATTGCTGGATCATTATGGTAAGTCTTGTGAGAAACTGCCAAACTGTCTTCTAATTCTTAACTGACTTAATTCTTTCCTATTCTTGTTAGTCAATACCTTTATGTGGAATTCAGGCTGTTCCCTCTCATCCTACTTAAAGACTTTGAAACAACTGCTATTTCATTTGGCACTCAGTTTACATCTGTAAAGTATTATCAAACACCCAATAATCAGGAAAAGCCTGATGGATAAAAAAAAAGTTAATAACCACAGAGTGGCTCTTCAAAGTGTAAGGTAGGAGAATGGTATATGACATGTGACTAATTTTATTAAAAGTAGTAGAGTCACTGTTTTCATATTATGACAATTTTTGCTTGCCTAAGTTGCCCTAGCTTTGGAAATCCAAATAATGAACACTCAAAATAAGTTCTTCATCACACGTTCTAAACCCATACTCAATAAAAATGAACATGAATGCAATGTATGTGTGCAAATAGATTTCAGGTGTGTATGTTCAGAAAAGCAAAATTTTAAATATGGAGACTCAGTCTCTAACTGAATTCTATTATAAAATTAGTTATTTTTCATGGTTTAGGAATTGGGTAAGGAAAAAGTCAAGGGTATTATTAATATTTCCAACAGGAAGCACTGATCTTGTCCCACTCTATCCTAACCAAGTACCAAAAATGTTTTTTTAAGAATGAGCCTCTCTGTTCTGTGTAGTTTAGCAATAAGCATGTGCAATTCCACAAATCTGCTACCCATTCTAAAATAAACTTACACACCTGACTGTTTAGTTTTCCCAAAAAAATGAATTTTGCAAAAACAGCAAAACTCAAAAACTATGTATCTTACCACATTAAGAAGTATTTATATTTGCTGTTTTTATCTGCTGCTTAAATGTAATACACTGAAAGGGATGAGAACAAGAATATATATAATACACACATATACAGCGTAGGTTCTTTTATTGGATTACTGAATAGGTACAAAAAATATATTTGACCATGCCAATGGTAATTTAGTAGCTAATAAAGTTCATTTTACAAAGCAAAAACCAGTTCCTAAAACAGTCAAACTTGAGGAAATGCAATACTGATGTGATACTTTGAGATAAAGCAAATCTGCAGTGAAACTGATAACTAAACGTGTGTAGTACATGCTATGTGCAAGACATTGTTCTTATGCTACATTAGCTCCTTTGATCCTCAGAACTCTAACATTAGGTACTACTGTCCTTATTTTGCAAATAAGATCATTAAGGCCCAGAGAGGTTAGTTAAATTTATCAAAGTCACAAAACTGATAGCAGAATCAGGATCCGATCCCAGGCAAGCTGGGTCCAAATTCCAGTCTCTTAAGATTACACTGTACTATCTCAATTTCATTTTTGGCTCACACATGATATTCATGTGTTCACAGGAATAAAATAAACACCATTCTCCACATATTGCTGATAGATCCGGATGGAAAATTTGGAAGCATTCACTATATCTTTATGTACTATCATTTTTTTTTTCTAGAAAATAGGCATTTGCAACTTTCTAGTCAAATTACAAAAACCAACTGCAAAATCATGACTTTCTGGATTTACCCAAATTATTAAAGGATAGCAAAATTCTTGATAATAAATTTATTTTGCCTCTTCCAGGACACCTTGCAATATAATACACCACTCAATACATACTTATTTAACTTTGGCTTTTTCTTCCAAGCTAGTAAGCAGTCACTGGTTTTAGATATAACCTGTTTCACCTAGAATTCCCAGCATTATAAAAATGAAGAATAACTGCTAAGCAATTTTACATTGTTCTACCAATATCTATCAAAAACAGCATTAGTGACTTCCAGAGAGCACAGATGTTTATTCTTGCCCTCCCCAAATCCCACTGAAGAGATAGACGGACAGATAGACGTATAAAAGATAACAACATCCACAGCAAGTGAGAGAATAAACCACCACCAGTGAATGAGAGATTTAAACCAATTTCAGAAAGGTAGAAAGTAGGTGGAAACATACTGACCTACAAACCAAAGTAGAGTAAGTTATATTTGAGAATATGTACAAACTGGTGAGGAAGAGATGCCATTCCTACAAGAATACTCTGAGAGGTTTCAAGCTTGAAATAAGTGGGCCCAAATGTCCTAAGTGGACAGTAGGACACTTAGTCCTACTAAAGAAAATTAGTCCTCCTCCCTCTCTACCCTTCAAATAAAAAGTTAGAAACAGTTTTATCTGACCTCAGGATAAAGTCAAACGTTAAAGATAATGAAGAACTACATCTTCAATTGTGAATACTGCTTTTAGAGAACAGGCTAGAAACTTAGGCTTAATATCTCTACAATTCACACTGAGGAAATAAAATTAAGGCCGCTATGCTCAGCAAAGAAGTTGCTCCACTAGTGTAAAGTCTGGGGGAAAGGGGTCCCAGCCTGTCCACCTGCTCGCACACACTCAACTGAAAACTTTCAGTCTAGGCGCTCTGGTATATGGTGCCAATATTCAATCAGCCCTCCCATTTAGAGAAAACAATGCTTATTATCTACATTAATCAAAATATACAAGGATAATCGGTGTCCACCAGATGTTTGAGAAAAAAACTAAGGAGAAAGACCAAAAAATAACAAAACCACTGACCCAAAAGACAGATAATTCAGGAAATAGAAGGTAATTTTTTATTACATGATCATGTTTATAGATTCAAAAGACCTGCTATGTCCATAAAATAAAGAAAGGCTGCTATTAAAGAGAGCAATTAGAGAAAGAAAAGGTTCTTGTCAAAATTTGCAATTCCATAAAAAAGACAACTAACAGAATGCACAGGCCTTAAGTTTGAATGAGTAATTCAGTCACCATCGTGTTTCCTGAACAGTGGACTCAGACAATGAAAACCTGAAAAGGGGAAAATAAAAGTAGGAGGAGGTGTGAGATAAAATTACCGTAATCCCTAAACGTATCCAGAATTGACCAAGAAAAAGAAGTTGATAATACGTACATTATCTACACTGAGGTTCAGAGAAGAATGACAACTTACACTTTTCATTTGTACACCATTTACACTGTACACATCTTAAAATTATGTACATGTATTAGTTTTAATAATGTTGTAAGTATTTACCAGAAGAAATTGACATGCGACAACACCACACCCAATTAAGTGCTATTTAAACTCTCTGGAGACAATAATGTTGGTGATTTATGGAGGATGGCAAATGTCAATATGAGAGATCAAAAAAGGTCACTATCACTGGTTTTCTTCAAAGGGGAGATAAAACATTCTGAGCCTTTTTGAAAGCGTTACGTTTATGGATAGAAACATCCGAGACTCAAAGCACAGGCTACAGAATCGGCCGGACCGGAAGCTGGTTCCCACCCGCAACAGAAAGAACAAGCAGGAGCCAGCATTAGGAGAAGAAATACCTGCACTCCGGGATGCTGCGAAAGCCTGAGGACTTGACAGTCACATAGGCCAAGGCCACAGAGAGAGACACGGTGGCTAAAGTCTTTCCCAGGATGCGCCCGGCCATCAGCGCCCCGCGGACGGCTTCAAGCAGCGAGGTCGGTCTTAGCTTCAGCCGCCGCCTCTGCCCGCCCCACAGTCCCGAGCCCCGGGGATCTAGCGAGCGCTAGGACGGGGCCGCCCTCCCATTCCCAAGAGGGCGTAGCCAGGTCTAATCTCAAACACACGGACCGCGACCGCTCCCAAAATAACAGTCCAGAGCCTTCTCAGGTGCGGTGAATATAGCAGGATCACCACGGCCCTAGAAGTTCCCAGCCCCAGCTTCCGTGAGAACGGCGACACAGCCCGGAGACGTCCCTGGTAGTGGCTGTGCTTTACGGCTACGCCGCAAAGCAAAGACCGTAAGGCTCCGTAGCGCGTGCGTTCTTCGACCTCTCAGTCTGCGCAGGCGTTTTGGGGGCGAATTGGAGGGCAATAGCGAGAGATTATGTAGGCAAGAAACGGGAAGGAGGAAGAAAGGGAAGGAAGGAGGAGTGTAGGAGGAGATTGTTACCCTGTTTTGTTAAGCAGGAAGGATTACAAACAGCTGATGTGTTCAACCCCGCGTGTCCTGGTCATAGCTAAGTGAAGGGTTACAGGAAAAGGAGGTAGGCAAGAGACACACTCAGCGGAGCTGAGGTTTTCTCTTCCTTTTTTTTTTTTTTTTTTTTTTTAACCAAGTTGTTTGCTGCAGCTGCAACATTTCGCAAGGCTTTGCCCGGTCTACCAGCTGTGAATTAGACAGGCAGCCTGGAGCAGGAACAAAGGGGCAACACGCAGAGAACTTAGGGCAAAAATTTGCCAAACTGGAATTTGGAAATCCAAACTACCCAAAACATAATATTTATATTATTACCACGGCAAGTATTTAACTTTTAAGTACATAATGCGATGTAATAGTGGTGCGGTATGGTGAAAGTTATGGAACTTTCACCATTTTAAAAAGCCAGGTTAATCAACTGCTAAGGAGTACAGTTCTGAAGACTGCAGAGCCGTGGTCATATAAAGACTCCATCCGAACCGCTCACCAGGAAACTTGACCAAACTACCAAGGCTTCTACTTGCTTAAGGCCTTGTCCCTAGGATGATCCCAAAGACCCCACCTCTCCCACCCCCGCTTATAGCGCTAGCATGGAAAAGCTCAAATCTGCCAATTTGTTGTTTATTTGCAAGCAAAATCTGGTGATAGGCAGATAAGCCTTAGAAAGCTTCCAATTATAATTCCTTTCTCTGCCTTTGGTGATGTACCAACCGAAAATGTTTTGTCAAAGGCTTTAGAGCCCTTTTCTTTGAAATGCGGGCATTCAGGGGTATATCCTGTGTGCTAGCTCCCAGTCCCTGTGGAAACAAGGGCCTAACTTCAGTGGGTGCCTTTCTTCAACTTGCACTACTGCCTCCTGCCATGAACATAGAAATTTATTCCTTGGCCATGTAGCTCAGTTGGTTAGAGCATTGTCCAGATACTTCAAGGTTTCAGGTTCTGTCCCCACTGGGGCATATACAAGGATTGGACTCTTCGTTTCTCATTCTCAAGATTGATTTTTTATAAAGATAGAAATTTCTTTCTCCTCCATGTAAACAAAGAGGGGCCATGTACTAAACCTGAGAAGCTCAAGGGGAGGCCTGCATGGCAGCCTGATAAACTCAGAGACCCAAGTAAACACATAGGATGGTCTGAAATGAAAACTTTCTAACTAAACTTTTGTGGCAGGTAGTCATGTCCTACGCTAGAATCTTCCCTGATAAAGGTCTGTCTTCACCATAATTGAGCCTGATAACATACCTTTGGAATATCAGACTAACTGCCTTTATTCAGACCCCTCAAAGCATAACCACCACACCAAAGACCGCAAATTTCTTCATTTGCGGTATTGTTACCATGTTAATTGTTGGCTGTTAACTATCCTATACCCATAACTGTGAAAGAAGTGTGTGTCTATCATTTTACTCTTTATCCAATCCCAGAGATTTCCCTGCTTTGCTTTCTCCAGCCTCCCTACTCTATCACCAATGGATTTCATGTAACTCACACCTCCTTCTTTGATGTTAATTAATAAAATAAATGATAAAACTTCTGCTTTCCAGAGCATTTTCTCAATCTGTTGAGATTTTGCTTCCTGGCAATTATCATCAATTTGACTCAAACAAACTCATAAAAATTCTTACAGGTTTGGACTTTTCTTACATTGACATCTAATGAACTCTGATTAAGAACCCAGATGGCCTAATCACGTGGATCACCCACTCACTCTCTTAACTCCCCTCAGTGCCTTTTATTTAGCACATTCCTCTCTTTTAAAATAGTCTCCAGCCTTCTGTTTCAGGGAAGTTGAATTCAGTTCATGCAGTAGTGTTACCGAATAAAATGTGTCTACAGCTTACCTAACACCCAGCTTTAACAATTCTTTTGGGTAGTGAAGTACCATTATTAAAATGTGCTTGCTTTTAAAAAAAAAAAATCTGGATTTGGCTTCCCCTGGTCAGATAAATTTTGTTCTCAAAGGCATGTTCTGTTTAAAAAAATTGGCTCATTTTAAAATTTGCTCATAAATTAGTCATTAGAGAGGAGAGGAATAAGCAGTGAGTCACAAAACCTCTGATCAAAGAATGGGAGAAACAGGAAGGAGTTTTCATGGGAAGTTCTTTGAGCCCACGTGTTCTAACTCTGTATTCTTTAAGGGAGGTTGGAGTGCACTTAGTTTAAGGACCCAAAACTATGCAAAGAAAGCCAATTCCATGGCTTTGGGATTGCACCAGTGCAGACAACTGGGTCTCCTGGATTCCTCCCCTGAGGAACTGTACTCCCAGGTCAGCTAGAATTGAAGAGCGTGTGCTCCAGCCCACTTGTGGGCAGAACCGAAATGCCATCTCAGATATTTACTGTTTCATATAACTGTCCGTTTACATCCCAAATGAAGTGGGTGTCATGGGAACTTAAGTGAAAGTTTTCATTTTTTATTTTATTTTTTTATTTAGAAACCACATGTAATTTTAAGGGCACCTTTAAATAATTGGTGAGATGAGAAAAAGATGCTGAGAAATAAATATTTTTAAGTAGGAAAGCAGTGTATGGGATTACTGGAATTAATAGATATGGTAAAAATAAGAGCATCTAAGAATTCCAACCATTTCCCCCTTTTCCCACTTATTTCCTTATACAACAAATATTCACTGATTACTTACTATTTACCAAGCACCACCCTAAGTGTCAGGAGCACAGCTGTGAACAAGATGGACAAGGTCCTGCTCTCATGAACCTTACTTTCTAGGGGAGGGACATCAACTATAAATAAGTATACTAGGAATTGCAAATTAGGAGAAATGCCATGAAGGAAATAGACAACTTTTGGTGGAAAAGAATAACTGAAGGAGCAGTGACTACTTTGGACTATAGGGGAAGGGTGTCAGAGAAGGCTTTTCTGGGGAGGTCACATTTGAAAGATACCTAAAGACATGAAGCTGCCAGCCATTGGAAAGCTGGGGAAAGAGCATTCCAGGCTGAGAGCGCTATAAATGCAAAATCTCTGAGGCAGGAAAGAGCTTGGCCACAATCCAGGAACAGAAAAGTCAATGTACTTAAAGCATAATATTGTAGAAAACGGGGAATCTGATCTGCAATGAAGCACAATGGACACAACTCACTGCTTCCCGATACCAGTTTACCCATTCTCCCTTCTATGTCATATTAGAAATGTGTCCAGTTAAAAAATTGTCCCCCTGTGCTCCCTAAAGCTAAAGGGGCCATTTGACCCTCCCTGGTCATCCTAAGATGAAAGTAAAAGCATACTTGTGTGGGTGTCTAGGAAGGCAATTATATTTCTGGTGAAAAGAGACTGGCTTATTTGTCAGGAACTATTAATTCTTTGCCATTTCCCCTCCCTCCTTTATTTCTGCTTGAAATGAGGGCATAATTTCTAGAGAAGGACCAACCATATTGAGACCACAAAGACAAAAGCCACACATATGGGTGGGAGAATAGAGAGCAGGAGGAGGCCTGAGTCTTTTATGATGTGCTCAAGTACTGGTACCAGTCCTGATAGCCTGCTTCTGGGCTGAGAAAATAAGCCCCTGTCTGGCTAAGGTACTGTGGTTGGGTTTATTTTACGCAAAAATCTCTGCACAAGAGCCAAATCATTAATGGTTTTCTAGGCCATGGTAAGGAATTAAGAGTTTATCACAAGTGCAATGAAAAGCCATTAATAGCCCACCAAACCTCATTCCTCACAACGTAGAGAGGTAGATAATCTAAAACTTAGAACTGGATAAACAACAGCAATGGGGCAGGAGTTAGAATGGAAAGTCTGGTTAACTATTGTAGATTATGAATTCTTCCCTCCACTACTGTCATCTCTGTTCTTTCCCATAATCCTCTGGATCAGAAGTAACCAGCTTCCTTCTTTCTGTTCCTTTATGGCAAAGATTTTGTTTACATCTTTTTTGTTCTTTCAATCATGGAGGACTACATACCCACCAGTTGTGTTTCTTAATAAGCTAATGCATGTTGAAGGACATTTTAAACCCTGTTTCACTTGACAAAGCCTGGCTTTCAAGATTAATCCTGTACTAGAGACTCAGAATTCCCATTTGACAATCACTTCTTTATTCTAATTCATATCTGTTCTTCCCCCTGAAACACTGAAACCATTATGTCAATGGATGGGGTGTCCCAGGGCATTAAGATACACAGAATGCAAAAAAAAAAAAGAACAAAAAAACACACATCGAAAAATATTTCAAAAGTATTATTCTCAATATTTTTATTTTGACCATGTAATTTGGCCAAATTATTTAACTTCCCTAAACCTGTTTCTTCACCTGTAAAGTGAGGGGATATGGTACTCAACGTCATAAGAGCTATGAGAATTAAAGAAGATAACTTTTGTTAATGTCTTACAAAATTGTAACAACTATTCTTTTCAAGCATTTAAAACATAGGAGCTACTATTTGCTATGCACATTACACATATTACCACATCTAATCCTGACAATAACCCCAAGAGGGCTTATGTATTGTCCCTACTTTAGAGATGAGGATGCATACTCCAGAAATTTAAATAACTTGCCCAATAACACACAGCCTACCCAATAATTTGTAAAGTCAGGTGTATGCATTTCCCAGGGCTGCTGAAACAATTTACCAAAAACTTAGTAGTGTAAAACAATAGAAATTTCTTCTCTCACAGTTCCAGAGACCAGAATTGTAATTTAGTTTCTCTTGCCAAATCAAGTTATCATCAGGACCATGCTCCTTCTAAAGGTTCTTGGGGACCATCCTTTTTTTGCATCTTCCAGCTTCTGGAGGCTGTTGGCGCACCGTGGCTTGTGGCCACAGCCTTTGGCAGCACTCCAAAAGGTCACACTGCCTTCCCTTTTTCTGCTTGAGTCAATTCTCTGACTGACTCTCTTTTATAAGGACACTTGGGATTTCATTTAGTGATCACTAGTATAGATAATCTCACCATCTCAAGATCCTTAGTACCATCTACAAAGGCTCCCTTCCCTCATTAGGTAACATTTACAGGTTGCAGGGTTTAGGACCTGATTTTCTCTGAGGTCATTACTCAGCCTACTATAGTAGGACTCAACTTTAGGTCTGTCTGACTATAATCTCAAATTCTTAGCCATGCATTCATTCAGTAAATACTTACTAAACACCTGATGTGTGTAAGCACTGTGGTAGCTACTGTACTACAATGATGAGCAAAACCAAGAGTACCACCTTCATGAATCTACAGGCTACTTGGGGAGACAGACATTAGAAATAACCACACAAATAAATGTCAAGTTGCAACTGAGATCAATGTTATGAAGGAGGTTCCTGGTGCTCTGATAATTATGATAGGGAGATTTGTTCAAGTTTGGGAAAGCTCCACTTAAGAAGTAATACTAGAGATGACAGCTGAAGGAAAAAAAAGGAGTCAATTAGGCAAAAAGTGGAGAAAGAGATAAAAACCTTTATGTAATCCATTTCGCAGGATAGGTGGCACATAAAAGGGCTCAGTAAATCAAGTTCTCTCTTCTCAACCCCTTCCCTTCCTTAGGGAATCTGCTAGTACAGCTACAGGGCTATTCAAAGCAATACAGAACTACCTGTACAGGTTTCCCTAAGAATCTTCCCAACCCACACTCTATACAATAGTTCACACACTAACTGCCTTCACAAAGTTATAGTTCACTTGTAGCTGAATAATAAATATATCTGTAATGTATTGATTAGCTTGCATCAGCAAAGCAGGAACAAAGAATCAAACTCAGTCTATGGTACAAAGACCAAACATGTTCTCAATGCAATCAGCATTACAGGATGGAGCTGACATGAGCAGGATGTTCACAAAGCACACAACCCCACCCCAGCAAAAAAAAAAAAAAAAAAAAAAAAAAAAAAAAAAAAAAAAAAAAAAAAAAAAAAAAAAACTCCTACAACAGAACATTTATGAAAAAGAAAGCCTTCTTCACTCTCCAGTTTTTAATAACAAAGAAAGTTGTTCAAGGACAATATTTGCAAATGTTACTAGGTGTTACATGAAAGATTTTAAATGATGTTCCCTTGTAATTGATGTTCTGTTAAGAGTTGTTATGTGAAACAAAGTTAGCTTGTTTAACAACTAGTTAAAGAACAAAACACATTTTGTCTCCACATTTTAAGTCACTAATTTTTTTCCCTTTTTGTGAATTCCATAAGGTTGCATACATAACCTCTCATCGATATTTATTGCTAGAGAAAGAACTTAGAAACGTGGGTTGACATCAAATCAAAACTACTGGGTATAGCAGCAATTGATGCAAGGAGTGCAAGCGCTATCTGGAGATGCCTACGTCATTCTCCCTGTCTTCCCACCTTCCGTTGATTCTGTCTGTTGGAGTGTCTGTGCATTTCATTTGTTCCTAGTTTGGGTAGGGCATCTATTGAATACATTATCTTGTTTATTTATTTGTTTTTAAGAGTTAACTTGAACTTATCAAAAGGAACAGGTAGGTCATTTTCACCTAAAGTTAACAGGGGTAGAGGGAAAAAGATCAACACAAAATACTGTGAGAATATAAAATGGCACAACTCTTTGGAGCGGGAGCTTAGGCGATCATGGTGTGCACACAAGAAAGCTGCACTCCTAAATAAAGCAGCATTCCGAAAGGACGTTCCTTCTGGTACGGAAAATTGATTTGAATGTAGTCGACTAATCCGTGTTTATGTATAGCTTGCTAACGGAATTTGGCAGACTGCTAGCTCACTGATTCAAACACTGGACCTACACCACTGGGCAAACACAAATTAAATGGCAAATTATAAATTAAAAGAAGTTTTTTCTTTCTGTGAAGAGATCTCTCCTCCCATTTCAGAATCCGTGTGCCCTTTTCAAATGTAAATATCTTTAATGGCCAAGTCTCTACCCAGTCTCAACACAGGTTTCACTGGTAAAGTGTTTATTGAGATTATGTGTGCAGCATTCAAAACCTTACCAGAAAGCTGGAATTCCCTTTGCAGATTTGAGCTAGGATTTTTAGGAAACAATGTCCAAAGTGATATATTAGTGTTTAATGAGGGGATAAGTTAAAAGTGCCATACTAGCACACAGAAAAATACAACTCCAGATCATGAGTTTAAAGAGCTAGGGAAAATGTGGATAATGTGGCAGTGTCCCTGTGACAGAGTGGGGAACTCCAGGCCATATTCTTTCCCTGAGTCCAAATCAGCCCCATATAGACATTGTCCACCAATTCTGGAAAATAACCCCAATTTTCTTCCCTCTGAAGGAAACATCAGACAGAATTCCTCATTCATGCCATCAAGCTTTTCCCATCCTGGTTAAGGGTAGGCTGAAACAGAGACTAGGGTTCATTCATGGACCCAAGATGCTGGCCATGTGTCCTCCTCCCTTCTCAGTCCAGGGTATTTTGTATGGGCACATCACATTCACAAGCACCCTTGATTTACACGTGCTGGTCTATTTGGGAAAATAGACAAAGTACTGGTAGTCACTGTGAGGAATCCGCATTCAGGTAGTGTGTGGGTACATAGTTATTATGTTTTATTGTGCCTACAACACATTTAAATTTTACCATTTAATCCTGAGCATAAGTGTTTGCTGGTCTTATGTCTGCAGATTTTTAAAAGGTCCATAAACGGATGAATGACTTTAAAAAATGTGTCATAGTAAACATTAATTATAGAATCTAGGTGGTGGTAAAATTCTAGGTAAAAGTTGGACTTTATAGCCTCCACCACTAAGAGAGAGGAACAATGCCTCTTTGGGGTTTGCAGCTGGTATATTCATGACAGTTGTGGGAGTGTAAGAGGGTGCAGCCACGGAGCCCCTAAAGAAGGATTTGTAATGGGGTCCAGAACTCGGGGTGTCCAGGAAATATTAAAAATATGGGATGTCCTCACCCCCACAAGTCTAAACTGGGGAATGGGACACATGGAGCAGGGCCATTGAGAGTTGTTTTGCATAGCAACAGTTTTGTAGATAACCTCTAGAATGGTCACTTAACATATCTGTAACCTTTAACGGGTTTCATAGATAGCTGTGGCCATGCTTTGATCCAGGGGGATGGGAGTGACTTCCACCCAGGATGTAACTGAAAGGCAACCCCCCTGGTTATAGAGCCTGCTGTAAGAGCTTGAAGATGATTGGCTCCACACCAAAGGGCCATACCTGCCTGGACTATAGTAAGTAAGGCAGCCCAGAAAAGCTGGAAAAATACGGGAATGCTGGCAGGTGTAGCTGATTGTGGGAGGAGTTAGAAATGGGGCTGCAGAGGAAGATCAGTGCTGGGATTTAGAACCAGGCCAGCAGCCATGACAAGAAGAACCACACAGCTTAGGAAGATGGAAAGCGAGATGTAGCAGCGATGCAGAGCTCTCCCTTAGCTGTTTGGAAGAATGCAGGAGAGCTGCTGAGAGAAGGAAAGGGGTGAAAGGACTCTTACTGGTGGGCCGTGAAAAGGTGCCACATAGGTTTGGATTAAGAACTGGAGATCCTGGTGACACAGCTGATGGTGCTGGGAACAAAAGGAGGCCTACCAGCTGAGCACCGGTTACTGGGAAGAACTAGGGGCTACCTGAGCCATGGACCTCTATTTCTTTTCCTGAGATATGGTACCCCAGACCAGGCAAAGGCGGGGAAGGAAGGACTGTGTGTGTTTGTGGGTGTTTTAAGGGATTTGGGGATTTTAATGAAGACATTAAGTCATTACTCTTAAGTCTGTATGACTTTCAAATAAATAATTCCTTTCCTTTTCACCAGTCTCTGATATGGAGAGCTATAATTCCCTGCAGCGGGCAAGGCAAACCTAGTACAGGGGAACCCCTGGAGAAGGAGAGGTCCGTTCAGTAACATTGTGCTGCAACCCCTTCTCTGGTGGCCAGTTGAGGAAAATCATGAGAGACCCCATGCACAATAGCTTTAAAATAATACAACTACTTGTACATGTGTAATAAAAGCCCACCAAAACTAGCCAGAAAGCTTCTGCCCTGTAAGAACAGAATCCCTCCAGCCCATGAAGTCAGTCTCTGCTTGGAGTTGGCCTGCTCCCATGTTCTCTGCTATAAACTGTGTGTTCGGTTCAATTCTTTGTCCTAATCACCTAGAACCTGGTTACCTGTGCCCACCTGTGACAGGAGTACTCCTTTGACACCGTACTTGATTTAGTTAGAATTCTGCCAGTTTTGAGTGTTACTGGAGTGGTTAGAGTAACAGGGTGCTCTGCATCAGGCCCAGTACATGCTGCAAGCTTGCATGCTTCCTGGTCCTTATTACCCTGCAGATCTTTAGGGCAAGAGTTATCTGTGGTGGATAAGGAAGCCTTGTGGAGTTTGCAGAGCAAAACCCCTAGGGCTGTGGAGCAGGACTGCCTCCTTGCTGTTTGAATAACAGCTCCAGGTGAGTTACTTGGTCTTTGTAAATACCAAGTGACTGACCATTGAAAATCAGGTGACTAGGTGACTCAAGAGGCTGTATTAACAATATTATGTCATTAAAATAGCCTTTAATACTCTCAAGGAACAAATCTGAATGACCTTCCCAATTCTATTGGATTAGTAAATCTTTAGTCTGTTGACTCTTCTTATACATTTGTCCCAAAGAAATACTGTTTATGTGCACTGTTCATAAGCCTCAAAGAAATTGGGTTCTGGGTTTAGTTTCTGTGGAAGACACAGTTGTGCTGATGACTGAGGGATTGAATGTGAACGAGGAGACATGCAGAGGCCCCATCATGTGGAACTTTGTAGAGGAAGACAGGGCATTTGGATTTTATTCTAAGTGCGATGAGAAGCTTGAGTGAATTAATCAAGAGACTGGCAATCTAATTTTCACGTTTAAAATATGATCCTTCTGGCTCCTTCGAAGAGGAGTTGAGGAATGGAGCAGGAGGCGAGAGGACTGTGATTGAGGTAGAGTTTGTTGTAGTGTTTGCATGCCAGTAAGAATAATTCAGCACAGTGCTATGAAGGGGTCCAGAATATGCCACTGTAACACCAAAATTACGTTAAGCTGAAGGCACCTGAAAATATAAGGCTTTTTAAATGAACTCCCTTATCTACTTAGAAACAAAGCCTCTCCCAAAAACCAATCATCATAAATCCTCTCACCAGGAGTTTTGGAAGTTTCACAACTAGGGAAGATTGCCACAAAACCATCACATCCTCCATGTATTTCCCTGAGGTCCTATTTATTTTCCCTAAAAGTCATTTGTTTACCAATGAGTGCCCTTCTCCCCCATCCCTTTTCCTATTAAAATTGAGGCAGGAGACAGCATAGGAAGAACTCTGAGATGGCAATACTGTTACTGGCCAGCATTTAGCATCCTGGTAGCCAGGAAACATCTTTTACCAATTAAGTAGAATAAATAGTAAACTGAGGCAGGGAGGAAGAGGAAGATATGTCTCACACACTAACTCAGCAGTCCTGAGCCTGGTCTGATAATATTGCCAGGTGTTCCAACATCACAAGAAACACTATGTTAGCAAGAAAGAAGGGAAGTCCTTGAAATTCTACGTAGCGTTTCCACTATCTGGGAAAGAAGGCCTTGAATCTGTGCTTTCATCCTAAGGCCTGTGATTCGGGAGAGGGTCCATTATGCCCAAAGAAGAAGCCCATAAAACAACTTTGGTTAACTGCCTACCTCTGGTCACTATCTGTTTTACGAGGGAGTCCCTGATGCTTACAGAAAGAACCCATAAACAACTTTGGAAAGTGCCCCAATTTTAATTAACTGCCTCCTGTCACGTATTCGTTTTACAATAAGATGAAAAAATGGAGTCTGGAGCAAGATAAGGATTCAAGCTAACAGACCCCCACACATACCTAAGTTTGGGTAGTCACATTCCCCCAGGAAAGCTGGCACCACATATACCCGGTAATCAATGTGTAACTTTTTTTCTCCTATCCTACCAACTATATAAGTCCTGAGAACAAAGGACACTCTCTCGCTCTCCTTCTCTCTCTCTCTCTCTCTCTCTCTCTCTCTCTCTCTCTCTCTCTCTTTCTCGGGCTCAGGGGCTCAGGGGCTCAGGGGCTCAGGGTGCTCTTGGCTCTCGGGCCACTGGGCCTCTGACCACCTGGCCTTAGGCTGCCCAGGGGCTTGCCACCCTGGTCTTCAGCCGCTCTTGCTTTTGTCACCCTGCTTTGCCCTGAAACTTTGCCTTTCACCCCCTACTCTACCCAGTCCTGTTCTCTTCCATCGGAATGGGCCACTAATAAACTGATTACATACTACAAGATTTGCTGATATGTAATTCTTTACATGCGTCAGCAAGATGAACCAGGTCTCTCCCGTCAACAAAATGGTACACAGCCCCTATTTCTAATCTCCTTGAATTACATTTTTTGTGCGATCTCCTGTCTTTTCTCTTGTTAATCTGCATGGGGTTCCTTTTTTCCTCTTTCTTCCTTCCTTCCTTTCTTTCTTTTCTTAATTTTGTTCGGTTTAATTCACAGATCTCAATTAGTTAACACAGAAGAAAAATGTTTATTCCTCGATGGCTAGAAAAATGATATAACAAGAATATCACAGAGCTGACCCCTAGGCCTCTGGAGAAGTATTTGCTTTCCAGGCAGAGAACTACTTGCAATTTAAAAATCAGCTCCAACAGGAGGAAGAGGAGGTAATTGCAAAAGTGAAGTTCTTCAAAGGACTGGAAGGGCAGGAGCAGCAGGAAGGGATGGGATCCAGTGCCCAGCAGAGGGGTTTTCCTGATGATATAGGAACAGGGAGCTTCACCCATAGGAACAGGAGAGGAGTCAGGAAGTCTGGGTTCATGTGCAAAGTCTGATCTGGTAGTTGGACAATGAGGACTGTCCTTGGGATTGCTTCTATTTTTGTCAATTCAGATAGGTTCATCAGATGAGAGTAAGGTAGGAAAGGGAGCACAGACAGTTTGAAGAACCAGGACAACATGACACACTTCATGAATTGTGTCATCCTTGCACAGGGCCAATGCTAATCTTCTATGTATCATTTTAGTATATGTGCTGCCAAAGCAGGCAAGAGAGAGGACGACATGGCCCCTTTCAGACAGTGGGAAAAGAAGCATCACAGGAAATTTCTGATGGGAGATTCCAAAGTTGGAAAATTTCACTTTAAGTAATAGCTAATAAGCTTAGTAATCAATGCATGTAAGAGCTATTGTTCCAGGAACTGAAGGTATGACCTACCCTGACTTCAAGAGACCACAAGCAGTTCCACCTTTGTGACTCAGGAGGACTGCATGCAATCAAGATGGTATCTGAGCCGTTGTACTCAGAGTAAGATGACGACCACCACCCAGGACACAGATAAAGACCGGCCCAGGGTGAGAATGTTACAGTGTCACTGTTAGTTTTTTTAACTCTTATTAACTTTTCCCTGAATTCCAAACCTCTTACCTATATATTTTTCTCCTTATAAAAGGGGCCATTTTAAAATGGAATTTAAGATGGTCTGTTAGGGTGCAAACCTGCCATCCTCTAGATGACTGGCCATGTGAATAAATTGCCCATAAATATTCAATCCCTATCTCTGCTTATTGGGTCTGGTAGGTGAAAGGCAGCATGAACACTGGCTTTTCCAGTTTCATTTCCTCCAAAGGAGTACTCCACAACCAGCTGAAATTTGTGTTCACAAATTCTCTTTGCATGGTTGAGGTTGTTTGTTGTTTTTTTTTTTTTAAATTTAATCTTAATTATATTTTTTCATTACCATTTAGTCCCCTTATACCCCTCTCCCCCCAGCAATCACCACACAGTTGTTCATGTCCATGAGTCCTTTTTCCTTTTTGCGTAATCCTTTATTTGTTTTTTTAAAACACACTCTCCAAAGAGAACATACAGATGACTGATAAACATGTCATGAATCATCAGAGAGATGCAAATTAAAACCACAAAGATATATTCCCTCACACCTGCTGGAGTGACTATTATTAATAAATTGACAAACAACAAGTGCTGGAGAAGATGTGGAGAAAGGGAACCCTAGCAGGAATGCAGACTGGTGCAGCCACTGTGGAAAACAGTATAGAATTCCTCAAAAAACTGAAAATACAATTTCCATTTGACCCAGTGATCCCACTTTTGAGAATATATCCTGAGAATCCCAAAACACCGATCAGAAAGAATATATGCACCCTTATGTTCACAGCAGCATTATTTACAATAGCCAAGATCTGGAAACAGCCCAAGTGACTATCAGTAAATGAGTGGACAACCAATTTACAAACAAAGAACAACCAAACTGCCAGAAAATCAAGCTGCATGGAAGTCCAACAACCAAGCAATAAAGAAACATTCATCCAGACTGGTAGGAGGGGCCTAGACGAGCAGCCTGGATGGAGAGGACACATGGCAAGGCAAGGCAAGGCAATGGACTATGCAGGAGATCCCACATTCGCATGCAGATAAGCTGGGAGGAACAACAAGGGAGTGAGACAGGCTGTGAAACCCAGGGTTTCAGAGTGGGAAATTAAAGACTCAAAACCCCTGGCTGGCCCTGGCTAGTGTGGCTCAGTGGATTGAGCACCAGCCTGTGAACTGAAAGGTTGATGGTTCAATTCCCAGTAAGGGCACATGTCTGAGTTGCAGGCCAGGTCCCTGGCTGGGGGCCATGTGAGAGGCAACCACACATTGATGTTTCTCTCCCTCTCTTTGCCCCTGCCTTCCCCTCTCTCTAAAAGTAAATAAATAAAATCTTTAAAAAAAAAAACAAAAAAAACAAAACCCGGGCTCTAAAAAATCTGTAGGGGTTGTGGCAGTGGGGGAAACTCCCTGTCTTACATGAGAGTCCATTGGAGAGGCCTACAGGGTCCTAAACTGTACACAAACCCACCCACCTGCAAATGAGCACCTGAAAGGGCACAATCCACTTGTGGGAAGTGAGGGAAGTGACAGAAAGTGTGGTGATAGCCAAGCACAAATTGTTCCCTTTCTGACCCATCCCCACAGCACCACAATGCTGCAAGAGGGTCGCCCTGCCATAGCAAATACCTCAGGCTCCACCCCAGAAACGTAACAGATATGCCAAGACAAAGAAATATGGCCCAAATGAAAGAACAGATTAAAAACTCCAAAAAAGAACTAAGTGACAAGGAGATAGCCAACCTATCAGATGAAAGTTCAAACACTCAGGCACGTCATAATTACATTACCCAAGATTCAAGATAAGGAGAGAGTCTTAAAAGCAGCAAGAGAAAAGGAGACAGTTACCTACAAAACAGTTCCCATAAGACTATCAGCTGATTTTTCAAAAGAAACCCTGCAGGCAAGAAGAAGTTGGAAAGTAGTATTTAAAGTCATGAAAGGCAAGGACCTACATCCAAGATTACTCTACCCAGCAAAGATATCACTTAGAATGGAAGGGCAGATAAAGTGCTTCCTAGACAAGGTAAAGCTAAAGTACCTCACTATCACCAAGCCCTTATTATATGAAATGTTAGAGGGACTTATCTAAGAAATAGAAGATCAAAAACTATGAACAGTAAAATGACAACAGACTCACAACTATCAACAACTGAACCTAAAAAGCTAAAACTAAAACTAAGCAAACAATAGAATAGGAACAGAATCACAGAAATGGAAATCACATGGAAGGTTATCAGTGGGGTGGGGGAGAATGGGAGGAAAGGTACAGGGAATAAGAAGCATGATAGGTAAGCACAAAATAAACAGGGGGAGATTAAGAATAGTATAGGAAATGTGTGGTGGACCAGAGTCCACCTGTTGTGACTGAAGATGAGAATAAATGCACAGGAGACAGCAATCCTGTGGAGAAAAAGGAGATGGCACGTCCACTGTCTCAAGAGGAGAGCACCCTGACCCTTGGCCTAGACAGGCTTTTATTGTTTTTCTTGGGTTTTACATCAAAGAGGGATTTATTATCTACTACATAGAATATTATTGTCTACATTTTAGGTACAATCAAGGAAATGAAAATAACATGCAGAAGGGAAAGTCAGTGAGCTGATTAGCTCTGTCCTTGGGAAAATTTACACAGGCTTTGGAAACTACCTTGAAGATAGATAATACACATCTACTGTTTCAGACCAGGGTGAGGGAGTTTTAGCAAGAGCAAGCCATAACAGTCTGTATGCATTTTCTAGGTCTGGTTCCCACAGGAAAACTTGGTTTGAAGGTCTGGCTCCTGCCCACCACCTTTCTTCTGTAGGTTTTCCATACAGAACTGAGTCACATTTGCCAGAGTAAAATAAACTGGTCCCCTACAGAAATGGAGAAGCCAAAGAACTTATATGTACAACTTAGGCAGGGGATGCTAGTGGGTGGTGGGGTACAGGGAGGAGGAGGATAAAGGGGAGAAAAAATTAGGACAACTTAATAGCATAATCAATAAAATATACTTAAAAAAAGAAGGAACTGTTACCTTGTGCAACAACATGGATGGACTTGGAAACTATTATGCTAAGTGAAATAAGCCAGTCAGTGAAACAAATACCATATGACCTCACTTATATATGGGATGTAATGAACAAAATAAACTGATGAACAAAATAGAAACAGAGGCATTGACACATAAAAAAGACTGAGAGCTGTTGGGTGGGGGGATTGGATGAAAGAAGGTAAAAGGATTAGCAAAAAAACATGTACACATAACCCATAGACACAGACAACAGTATGGTAATGGCCAGAGGGAAGAAGTGGCAAGGGCAAGGGAGAGGTGGATAAAGGGGGAAAAATGGGTACATCTGTAACAGTGTAAATAATGAAAATAAAGTAGAAAAATTCAACTGAGTACATTTTAAAGATCTTATTGGCTTTATTTAATGATTCGTGAATTGGGCAGCATCCCATTTAGCAGATGAAAGGAACTCTAAGGAGCTGTATGAAATAAAATAGTTACAGGCAGAAGAGAGTAGAATAAAGAAGTTACTCTACTGGCAAAAAGTGGACTGCTTGTGGCAAAGTCACCTTCTTTTAGGGGATAGCAGGACTCTATCAGAAAGATTACCTCACTAATACTGACCAGGTAATTCCAGATTGACTGGTTTAAGATTCCATTCCTGGGAGAGGGTGTGTAGGGAAAATACAGTCAGCCAGGCTTCCTCATCCGAATGGCTGGGATAAACATAACTTGGCAGTTTTCATATAACCTTGAGTAAGGGCCCGCTTGCATAGAATGAAGCTCTGCTATATAACTGAAGGTCAGTATTGGCACCTTGCTGGCTTTTTGTGCACTTGGTATATAACAGACTCAGGACTTCCCACTCGTGGGACTCCTGGCTTGCGGAGCACATGGATTGCCCCACCCCAGAATAAAGGCATGTCAGGTGTCCCAATGGCTCCACAAATTTTCTTCAATCTGCCCAAATCCCATGTGAACCTGCCCAGGCTTGAACAGCTGCAAGACAATTGACATAGCCGGCAGGATTCCTGTAGTACGGTATGGAGTCAGAGCTATTGGGACCCCTGGTACGGGGCTTGGCAGAGTGGCCAGCCACTTGCATGTGGTATCTGTTGGCAAGTCACCTGGCAACCTGGACACCCCCCACCCAGAACTGGCCAATCTTAGTGGCACACCCAACACAGTAGAGAAGGCCCTGTGAGTGGTAGGGGAGGCTGTGGAGAAGACAATCGCCCAGGCAGTTGTGGGGACCATGGGCTGGATGTTTCTTACAGGTTATCAAGCTGTGACAGAGGCTGTACTTCATGACACTAAGCAGCTAGGAGAGCTCTGAGATGGAGCGGCAGCCTCAGAGGCTCTGGACAGTGCCCTGGAAGAAGACCTCCCCAGTCATAGCGGATGATTTAGAGGAAGAGGAGGGGAATTGCTGCTTCAGTTTCCCCTTGCCCTTACATGCCCTGCACAGACCTCAAACAAAGTTGCAGAGAGCAACTGGGCTGTAGGGCTGCAGCCCAGGTTGTGTGCTCTGGCTACAGTAGTGCCGGTGTCCAGAAAGCTAATAGAGGGAGGTGGCAGGGGCTGGAGCCACAGAGGCAGTGTCAGCAGAGCCAACAGTGATGGCCAGAGCTACTGAGGCAGAGGCAGAGACCTGACAGCCTAAGGGGATGCAGCAGCTGGAAGGATGCAGGAGACATGCTGAACATTTTGCAAGCTAACCATCATTTCCTGCAGCCCAGGAAGAAGGTGGTGAGGAGGAAACCAGGGAGTGTGCTCTGGGAGGCCTGTCCTGTGCGTCTGGAAGACCATATGGCTGTGCCAGCCTCCCAAGAAGATATTCTTTGGCAATTTGAATAGGGGGAGGGCCAAGGGACCCTTCTACAGGTGATGGATAGGGACTGAAGGCTATGTGTGAAATTGGCTAGTCACTGGTCTTCCACAAATGTCCAGCGGGCTTGGCTTCTGTTTACAGGCTGCAGGGGCCTGAACTCACTGGCAGAAGAGGCAGTGCAATCACAGAAGTCAGAGCCTGTGGCCAGTGTGGGACTCCAGGCACCAGTGCTACACAAATGTGAGCTCCTGGCATCTGGTGCAGGGGCATCCCCCCACCCCCCCCCGCCCTGTTCAGTTGCCCTCCCCACACATAAAGCAGTACCAGTTGCCCCAGGGAACATGAGATTACTGGCAACTATAGGAGAGTTGGAAAATGTGGGGATAATCAGGGCCATTCACAGTCCCTTTAAATCCCTTGTATGGCCAGTGGGCAGAACTGTGAATTGTGTGGCTCCTGGCTGCAAATGAAGCACCGCCACTATTTGCACAGAGTTGGATGGTGTACCGGGAGCTAACATTATGGATCTCTTTGTGGCATGTAAATAAATGGATGGTTATGTATAGGCCATTGTGGGGACAGGCCTTATGGCAACACCTCTGGGAATTATACCACCAGAAGCAAATTGCTATACATCATGTGACTGGGCATGCCCCCCTTGCTTCTCCTAAGAATGATGAGGCTGATACTCTAGCCAAGGTGCACTGGTTAGAAACAGTACCTGCTGGCCCATCAGGAACAGAAGTCACCCAGTGGCTACGCTGTCACTTCTTACATGCTTGACAGAAGACCATGTGGTCTACCATAAAAGCTTGGGGGCTACCTGTCACTTTAGCAGAGGTACAGGAAGCTTGTGAGACCTGTGCTGCATGCCCATGAGAGCATCCTTGGAGGCCTGTGGGAACCACTGGGCAGGTGGTACAGGGACAGGTACCACTGACTTGGTGGCAGGTTGATGTGATCAGGACCCTGCCTAGTTCAGAGGGTATAGTTATGCAATCACATGTGTGGACACAGCTACTGGACTTTTAGCAACATATCCTGCACACCAGACTAAGGATGCTTTGCTGAAACCAGGCATAGGAAAACAAGGAAATATTCTATTGCCTGCCCCCAAGGGCCTGGAGTGAGGGTAAACTTCCACTTAGATGTGGCCTTGGGAAATAAAAGCCCCCCACATGTGCTGGGTGGCTCTTCTTGCCCCTTGGGTGGGAAATGGGTGGAGAAATATTTGCAAATAGTGCCCTGGGTGATTGGACCCCCAATCTTGCAGGTAACATACTCAGGGTCAGCAGACCACAAAATGCTTCTCTGCGGCATCTTTGTGATATCCTTATGGCCCGTTATGAGTTCTCCACTGTTGTTGCAAGTAGATGCTGAACTCCCCCCACAGTTGAGGCATGAAAGGTATAGTATTTGCATCCAGCAAGGACCCCTCTGTCAGCTGCTGTCTTATCAGCTGACCAGAAACTTTCTTGTACATTGCCTGAGGGTCATGATTTGCCATTGCTAGTTCCAATAACTGCTTATTTTTCCACCCTTAGGGTGCAAAATTACACCTTAGTGGACTGGATACATACCTGTGCCTCAGTGTCTAACCAATCACAGGTCTGGGGCAGACATCTATGCTACGGCAGAGCAATGGTATGACTGGCCCCAGCTGGTAGTCAACTACTCCGTACGGGATGACTCAGGGTGGCTCACAGCTAAGACCATGGAGCTGGCTGGACCAGCCCATCTTTGTATTGAGAACCCTAAAGGACAAGCCTAGGTGGGCTGGACTCTGATAGCTCTGTGTCAGATAGCTCTGTTTCATACTCTGAAACAATACTGGGAGGTACAGAATAACTTATGGGTTGCAGTTCTCACAGACGCCCTCTGGGTGTGTGGCTCACATGGGAGACTTTACTTGCCCAGATATTGGACTGCCTGTTGTACCTGGGTGTGGCCTTATTGCATGTTTTGTTCACTTGTTGCTGTAGTTTATACTGCTGTTGTGGTATATGTGTGCAGGGCTCTGCCCTCCTCACCAAGGGACCCTCTTGGAAGACACCCTCGTGTAAATTGTACATCGAGTAACCCTGAAGTAGTAGATTGTATGGAAAATGGAGTCAGTCAGACTTCCTCACCCAGATGTCTGGGGTAAACATAACTTGACAGTGTTCATATAACCTTGAGTCAGGGCCTGCTTGCATAGAACGAAGCTCTGCTATATAACCAAAGGTCAGTATTGGCACCTTGCTGGTTTTGTGTGCATTTAGTATATAAGGGAGTCGGGACATCCCATGGTGTGACTCACGGCTTGTAGTGCATGTGGATTGCCCCACCCCAGAATAAAGGTATATCAGACATCCCGACAGCTCCACAATTTTTTTTCAGTCTGCCCAAATCCTGTGTGAACCTGCCCGGCCTTCAATGGCTGTAAGACAGAGTGAAACTGTAATTAAGTTAGATAGTGAGTCTGGGCGTGGTGACATGGGCATAGCATAAGTGACTGCATATGAGGCCTGTTGCCTTGTTTTTAACAGATTTTTCTCCCCGGAAATACTCAGCTTCTTGGTGCAAACAGAGAGTAGAAAACAGCAGGTTTTAATGAGGGCTGGATATTCATCACATAAGTCTAGTGGAAGGAGTGAGAAAGGATAATTGATTACAATGAAGGGACTTGGATCAAAGGGGAGTAAGGAGAGGAGGGGAGGAACTGAGTGGGGTAATCAGAAAGTAGATGAGTAAGCTGATTGAAGGACTCCAGTCAAGTAGTTGCTTTAGTGGGTGCATTCAAGTGGGAGAGTTGAGGGGGCAGGGGAAGATGGGTGGGAGCTGATCAAAGACTCTCATCTAGTAACTGCATCACATACCAAACTGAAGTTGGGATGCGATGCAGTTACTAGGGATATCAAGATCATGAATACAACTCTGGGAATGGGTGGTAAAGAGAACTGAGAAAAGACCAATCTATCATTTTTTTTGGCCTTATTCCAGTCTCTTCTCTGCATATTGGTTCCCAACATGTAACTTTTTTTACCATTGCACAATAGCAGTCGATTTGGCAGTTCTCAGAGGACATAGTCAAATTTTATGAAAGATCAGTGAACTCTCAAAGGTTTGCATTGGCAGGTAGATAGTTAAGGCACATTAAATAAATTCTTAAAATTCACACAGGAGCAATTATAACACAAAGGGTTCTGGCAGCTCCAAAATTGTAAAAATTGTTACAATTTTGAATAAAATCAGTCACTAACTGTCCTTGAGAATCTTATATCCTAGTGGGGAAGGTAGAAAATGAAGTCAAAACCCGTATGAATATATAATTACAAATTTGCTATTATAAAAATTATGCGAAAGAGTCAAAGGATGATTTGACAGACAAAACAGGGAGGTAGGAGAGATGCCTTCTCTGTTTAGGGTGGCCAGATGAGGTGATATTGAATCTGAAGTCTGTAACATCTGTCAAACACTGTTTTCTCTAGACATTTAACCTAAGCCCATAACTTCAATTTCCACCTCTCTGCGATTGTGTCTTGGTTTGTTCACGTTGCTCTAACAGAATACCATGGACTGGGTGGCAAATATTATTTTATTCAAATAATATTTGAATAAAGATTTTATTCCTTAGATTCTTTTTTAAAATGGTACATTTTCATTGATCTGAAAGATAAACTTAATTCAATGCTCTGTTTTATAAAGGTTATGAGACAATTTTGATTGAATCAAAGAAAAGAGGATCAAACAGAAACAAAAAATAATAGTTTCTAAGAATAATTTCCACAGTAGTGGAAAGTTTCAGAAAACAGTGATCTATAAATTTGATGACCAGTAAGAAAACATCATACAAGGAAATTATCTAAGTTCATGCTCTAAGGAAAGCATATCGTTAATTTGATCAATGGGATTATAAAGTTGTCAAACCAAATATATGTTAAAGCAGTTGGTCTGGATCCATAAACTTTTTTTCTGCCTCATAAATGAGACCTGAATTTGAACCTGGACTTCTTATTTACAAACTTCTCATATACATTGTATAAACTGTATAATTTTTAATACAGGATTTGAAAAAGGTTGGCGTTTATACTCTGCCCCAGAATTTAATACTGTTTTTAATCTAATTTGCTTACCATTTTCTGTAACTCAGTCACTGGGAGCAAACTTTGTACTGAGAGAAACAGATTCAGAATCTTTCCTATAATCTCCTCCTTTGTTTTGTTCTAACCTGTTTTCCTCTTTAGGCTACTGTGGATATTCATTATAACTGATTCATTTAACAGTAAAATATCTCTGATAGAGAGATGAGGAAGTAAGTAAAAGGATATGGAACTATTTGTCCTTGACTTGTAACCCTGAGAATTACAGTGAATTTCTTTTTTTTTTTTTTTAAGATTTTATTTATTTTGTTTTTAAAGTGGGTGAAGGGAAGGAGAAAGAGAGGGCGAGAAACATCAATGTGTGGTTGCCTCTTCCAAGACCCCTACTGGGGACCTGGCCTTCAAGCAAGGTATGTGCCCTGATTGGGAATTGCACTAGGGACCCTTTGCTTTGTAGGCCTGTGCTCAATCCACTGAGCTATAGCAGCCACGGCTAGAGTGAATTTCTTTAATTCAGTTCCCCTTTCCCACTGTTGAGCAGCTTACTTTGTTGTAAGCAGTAGCACTCAGCACTATCCTGTTTTTGTTACCTTTATTTTCTGCAGCCTTCTAAGCCACAAACAAGTTTATACCTTCGATTTTCTATGGAGCTGCCAGAACCCTTTGTCTTACAATTGCTACAATCATAAGTAACAATAATAATGAAAGCTAACTTGTCTAAGTGTTTTCTCTCTATTAATAGATTTATCCTGGCAGCAATCCTAAAAGTTCAATTCTAGTCTTCGCTGTACTTTATAGGTGAGGAAAATGAGGTACGGAGGGATTGACTAGCTTGTCCAAGGTCGTGAAACTAAAAACAATAGAGCCAGAATTCAAACACTGCATATTTGGCTCCAAAATCAGTATCTTAACCTCTGCTCCCATGTAGCACTGCCCCTCTAAACCCAGAAATTATCACAATCATTGGCACAAAGGTGGTGTGTACTAATTTGTTACATGAATGAAGGATTCAATCATGTTATCCTACTGTTTAAAGTGCATCAATACTGCTGATCTGCAACTGGATAATATCATATTCTAGTCTTTAACAAAGGAAGCCCTACGAGACTTGGCCTCAACCTACCTCCTCTCCTAATCCCCCACCTCTCACCCTGGGACTCTTACATGGTTCCCAGAACATACCGTGTCATACTCATCTTGTCCTTGCATACCCAGTGCCATCTGCTAGGAGTCCTCTCCCTTTTGTTCCTGTACATTAATGTTGTGAACTCCTATTTCAGTTTTTCTGTGAAGCACCCCCTAGCCTGCATAAAGAGAAGTGATTGCTCCTTTCTTTCAGCCTCCATTGACCCTAGCCTTATTCTCTATAGTACTTTCCACATTGTTCAGCATTCATCATTTACATATGTATTTCACCCACTGGACTGGTTGCTTCTTCTAAGTATTAATATTTCCACACCTACTGTTTTGTGCACCTAGTAGCACATATAGAAAATAAATGCTTGCTGAATTGAGTTGAGGCAAAAAAGAACTTGGTGAAGGAGTTAGAAGTAGAGAAGGAGTCTTTCAAAAGAGAAGTATGTGCCTGGTACAGAGAGGATGCTTAAAAGTAGCATTTGCTCTGATCTGAAACAGCCTAGTACAATATCCAAGAGGAAATAATTAAAACATCTGGATAAATAAAATTTGGCTAATAGACTCAATAGATTCATGGGCAGTACAATAAATGAGACTTAGCTTCCTTTAAATGCTTCAGAAGCAAAAAGTATTTGGGTTAAAATTAACTAAAATAGTGGCTTTCAAAATTTCTAGCCTGAGACTCTTATGTTTACATGCACAGTTTACCATGTGCCAAGCCCTATTAAGAGCCTTTTATATATGTATTTTAATCAATCTTCACAATAATCACAATAAGATAGACACTAAAATTATCTTCCCTCTTAGAGACAAGGAAACTAAAACCAAACAGTTATATGACTTACCCAAGTTCCCAGACAGTAGTTAGTTGAGCAAACGTTCAACTTCAGGCAATTGGGCCCCAGTCTGTTCTCTTGGTGCTCAGTTCTGTTGTCTATCGAGTAACTAGTACAAACAGGTGTGCACACAGATGCACACAGACACACACTCCTCTAGCCCATCTTCCTATGGGAAACTGGTATAAAACTTTCACCAAAATGCTTACCCAGAACCATACTCTGTGATATTTTCTTTATATCACATATATTTTTAAATTTCTGGTATGACCTTCTAAATTGATTTCAAGACAAAATCAATTCCTTGACCCACTAGAAGATAATGAAACACAAAATTTTAAAGCTCCAGATTAGAATATCACTACACTTTCTTTCCCAATTGGGCAGGAGTTCCTTCAGTCAGCATAGTTGTTTATGAAGCAAGAAATCTTAATGATATTGAATGGATTTAAAAGAGTTTAATGATCTAAACAAAAATAGAATGTACTATTTGGAAATGAAGACTCTTCTTACATGGACCAGCACAATTTTTTCCAGGCTGGATTTAGAGAGGATTGAAATGCCCCTCCCCAAAGCCCCACACTGCTTGTTAGAATCCTACCCACTCTTAGGACATAACTCAAATCCAGTCCTCCGGTAAACCATTCCTAATCACCAAAATAAATCCCCTATCCTCCCATAACACTTTTTTCTTTCAGTTTCTGTTCAAATATTTGTTTGTTTCCCCAAGGTAATGTATTGGCCTGTGTTCTATCTTAGATTGTAGGGTCCTAAGGAGAGAGATGTTTTTTCTCTACAGTTGTGTGCTGCATAAAGTTTTGGTCAATGGTGGATGAAATGCAAGACAGTGGTCTCAAAGATTATAATGGAGCTGAAATTTCTATCACCGAGTGACATCCTAGCTGTCTTTTTAAAAAAAAATTATTGTGGTAAAATGCACACATTTATGGTGATGCTGGTGTGAGCAAAACTACTGCACTGCCAGTCATATAAAAGTATAGCACATACAATTATGCACAGGGCATAATACTTAATAGTAAATGACTATGTTACTGGTTTACGTATTTATTACTCTATACCTTTTACTCCTATTTTGGTGTGTGCTCTTTCTACTTATTAAAAAAAGTTTGCTGCAACAGTATGTTGTGTTGTTCTGGCAACAGTCTCATACATTTCATGGCTTTTTTTTTTTTTATTGTTGTTCAGGTACAGTTGTCTCAATTTTCCTGCCACATTTCATGTTTACAAAGTCTCTGGATTGCATCCCTTTCTCTCATGCTTGATTTAATCTCATGTTGTTTTGTACAGTCACATATTGTATACACTTGCTGCCTAGGAGCTAGGAGCTCCAACACCACATAGCCTGGGTGTGCAGAAGACTCTACCATCTAGGTTTCTGTGAGTGTGCTTTTATGATGTTTGCACAGTGGTGAAATTGCTTAACAACGTTGTTAAGTGGCAGAAAATTGTGCTTCGTACCTCTTACAGTGCATTGCACACAGAATGTGTAATGACATTTGTTGAATTGTATTAAATAGAATTGATAGTAATCCCTCAATAGTATTTTGTTGGGAAGAATAGGCAATAGAAGAGCTTCTTGAGGGAATAAAGAAAAGGAAGAATTCTTTTTAGTCTTTCCACAGTATAATAATGGCATTTTCTTTGATTCTTTTGTTTTGGGAAAGGACCATTTTCTTTTTTTTTTTTTTATGGATAAGTTTTAATTCTTTTTATCTTTTGATCATTTTTATTGTTTTTCTCTTACAGCTGTCCCAATTTTTCCCTTTTGCCTTCCTCCTCCCAGCCCCTGCCCCTGCTTCCAGAGTTAATCCCCACACTGTTGTCCATGTCCATGTGTCATTCATACACGTTCTTTGTCTAGTCCCTTCCCCTTCTTTCCACCATTATCCCCCTTCCTAATCTTCTCTAGTCACATTCAGTCTGTTCCATGTTTCCATGCCTGTGTTTCTATTTTGTTCATTAGTTTATTTTGTTGATTAGATTCCTCTTATAGGTGAGATCATATGGTATTTGTCTTTCACTACCTGACTTATTTCACTTAGCATAATGCTCTCCAGTTTTATCCATACTGTTACAAAAGGTTGAGCTACATCTTTCTTTCTGCTGCATAGAATTCCATTGTGTAAATGTACCATAGTTTTTGATCCACTCATTTACTGATGGGCATGTAGGCTGTTTCCAGCACTTGGCTACTGTAAATAGTGCTGGTATGAACATGGGAGTGCATAGTTTTAAATGTTTAAATCAGAAAATAATTTTAAAATTCAACAAAGAAATTACATAAAATTATTTTTTAATATATCAATTACTATATTAAAAATTAACTTATTACCTGAGATTTCTAAATGGATCTTCACCTACTTTCAAGAATGACAGTTTGTGCATTTTATGTGGCAGTGCAGTTTGCAATAAGTGCCTCTGCTTTACTTATCATAGCCTACAAAATGAGAAAATGCGGTGCAAAGCAGATTATACTAGAGAAAATAACAGTGGAGAGCTTAATGAAATCTTTGTTCAATACTAAATAGAGAAAATGGGAATATTTGAATTTAGGTCCCTTAAATTACAAACTTACAACAGCTGAAAAATGGTTCAAGAAAAACAGGGATCATGGAACAGAATAACTTTGTCAAGAACAACTTTTTGCAATACTGGTTACCTCCAGATTTTCTGCTTAGATGAGAGCACCCAAAGCCATTCTTTGATTTAGATTTTCAAAATTCATATAGTACTTACAAATTTACCAGACATTGTTCCAACTACTGTGGCAGACCCTTCTGCGTGGCGTGGGCCCAGCTCCCACTCAGAGATGCACAGGACCCACACCCACAGATAGGTTCCCTCGTGGGTAATCAGATTTGCAATATACTTAGGCTGTTTTGAAGCTTGCTCTTTGCTAAACCCCCTCACCTTGCCAGTACCTTGCAGAGCCCAGTGTAACCAGCTGCCTATTCATTTGCTAATGTCCTTCTGTGATGTAATGAGAGGCATTGGCTCCTTTGTTGTAACCGGGATAGTGAGGAAGAACCATCTTGTAATGTAAGGAGGAGATATGATTAAAATAAAGGCTTGTCATGGCGGAGGCCACAGCTTTTGCTCCTCTTGAGAGAAAAACCAGTCTGTCGTGCTTATTCCTCCACCAGACTTGGTAGTCTGTGTGTATGTTTTAGTTCATCCTTAATAACGGGGACACTGCTGGCCGGTGTCCACTTCAGACTACTTTATAAATGCTAACTCTTTTAATCCTCTTGACAATCCTACAAGGTAGTTACTAATATTTTATGGATAAGGAAACAGGTACAAAGAATTAAATGACTTGTCCAAATTCACACATATAGAGTAACGGAGCTAGAATTCCAACTTCAGAGTTTTTGCTCTAATGCTATGCTGCCTCAGGCTCCATAAAGGCCAATAATGAGTAGGGGTTTTTTTAAGTGTATTTTATTAATTATGCAATTATAGTTTTCTCAATATCTCCCTTTTTATCCCCCCTCTACCCTGCACTCCCAACCCTCCAGCATTCCCACACCCTTAGTTCATGACCATGGGTTGTACATGTAAGTTCTTTGAGTTCTCTGTTTCCTATACCACTTTTGACCTCTCCCCATCTATTTTATGCCTATGCTTCTTCTTCCTTGAAACTTTTTCCCCCATTCTTCCCCTCTTTCTCCCCACTGAAAACCCTCCATGTGAGTCTATTCCTCTGATTCTGTTCCTGTTCTAGTTGTTTCCTTAGTTTTCATTTTCATTGTTTTTCTTTTTTTTAGGTTCACTTTTTGATAGTTGTGAGTTTATTTTTATTTTACTGTTCATAGTTTTTTATCTTCTTCAGTTTCTTAGATAAGTTCCTTTAACATTTCATACAATAAGGGCTTGTGATAATGAGTAGTCTTGAGATAACAGTGACTTCCTCTGGTACATTCTTCCCCAGACAGCCTAATAAGCAGCACCATGCTGAGGAAGGCCACTATAGTTAGTCCCAAGAATGTAAATGCTATTTGTTGACTCTCAGCTTTCAGAAGCAACCAAGAGACAAAGCACAGGAAATGTTACAGTTACAAAACAGGAAATAAATATTACCAGTCCCGACACTGTGAAAGTAAACGTGCAGATAGAAGATGGGAGGTAGAAATGGATAGCTGAGGAAAAGAACAGGTTATACTTTCCTCTTACAAAATCAGAAGCCAAAAGTATTAACAGGTAGCTGCTGGAATAATAAATAAAAAGTGTAAAAGTTTTAAACATAACTATATAAAGTAGTAAAGCTAATGACATAATTATATGAGAATACAGGGAGGAGGGAGTTAGAGAAGTGAGCTACATCCTGAGCTGTTAAAGGAGAAAACTGACTGATAATATTTATTATTGATTAATCAGGAAATGGCACTGTAAGCCTTTATTAGAGACTTTTAGGTTTCCTCTGCAATAGACAGCTAAATGTATTAAAAGTAGTTGATCTGAGGGGTCAAAGGTCGCACTAAAGACTGCATGTTTAGTATCTGCCCAGCTGAATCATCATGAAAAACAAAAACAGGATATTCCAAGATGGCTGCAGAGTAGCTGGAAGCTGTGTCTGCTTGCTCCCCAGACTGAACTTGCAGTTAAACTGCAGAGCAATCAACTTGAAAATCAGTTGAAGTGTACCTGATCTAAAATTTTATAAACAGGCGCACAGAGGAAGACACAGAGAGGGTGAGTCCTTGTGCAGGTGTGGCAACTGGGAAGTGAGAGGGACATTGGGGCAGCAGAGCTCCGTCCCCCTGGAAGCATGAGGTCTCAGCCCCATGCAGGGATCCCCAATCCAGAGCAACAAGAGATGGGAAGGGAAGCTCACATAGCATCAGGCAGTGGGAATCAGTGGGGATTTGGTCCACGTAGGAGACTTGGGAGTGCACCATCCCAGGGAAGGAGCTAGGGCATTGTTAAACCACCAACTTGGCAAATTCCCTCTGATCTGTGACTGCTGGAGGGGCCACCCACTGTCAGTACCCAGCAGTGACTTTGAGTGACTGTGTTTTCTGGAAGGACATTGGGCAGAGAGCCCATCAGAGTCTAGACTGAGTGGCTTGAGGAAGAGGACCAGTATTGCCAACCTCCAGCACAGTGGCAGTGACCCTTCCACCACCTTCCCTGTCCTGCAATCTTCGGAGGCAAAGGGGTACAGCACTGAGCTGGGAATTTGGACCTGCCCTGCTTGGTTAGACAGCACTGGGGAGCTGGACATATGGCCCATTCAGACCCCCGGTGGAGCTGGGCATTTCAGCCCTGCCCTCCTGTTGCTGGCCCCACATGAAAAAATTGGAGGGCCAAGCAGGCCTGATTTTTTTTTAAATCCCCTTCTGCTTGGTGGCAGTACAGGGGTGGCAGCAAGTCACACAAAGCTGGGTTCTTGCAACTTTGTCTCCCAGCTGGGCATCTGTCTGGGAGTCTGATGGGCATGTGCTAGACTCTGTAGCTGCATTATGGAGAAGCGGAGTCAAGCTCTGCAGGGACTTCAGCCGGTACAGCCAACAAGGGAAGAAGTGCACACACACCGCCCGCCCCACCCGCCTATATAAAATGAGCATACCCCAAGGACTGAATCACCCCAGCTAGATTCCCAGATACCCATACTGAATGCAGTTCTATGGCAAAGAGAGAGCAGCTCAGTAGGAGTACTTCAAAGGGTGAGACAGGAGGCAGACACAACCTCAGAGATCTGGAATCCCCACCCACCAGTCTACTAGAAGCTACACTCTGACAAGCTTGAAGAGGGCCAGCAGGGACAGTGTCTAACATTGGCTTGCAACACAAACCTCTCAGGAGTCCTGGACCCGCACAACAAGTGACCATCTTTGGACAACACTGGAGAAAGATCCAATGGGCTTCACAAACAGCTATCCACAGGGCCACGACAACAGGCTCAGCAATCTGCTGAAGAGAACCACACTGTTTTTAAAAAAATCTTTTTATTTTTTCTTTTCTATTTCATTTTTTTCTTTTCTTCTCTTTTCCCTTTCATGTCTCTTATTCTTTCTTTGCTTTTCTTACTCTATTTTCTCTCTTTTTAATTTTTCTCCATTTTTCTTTTCCTATTCTTTATTTTCTTTTTATTTTTCCAAACATATTTTTTTTATTTTTATTTTAATTGTTCTTGTACAGTTTTCTGTCTTTTGCTCCCATTCCAGTCCACCGCCCCAGCCCTCCCCACCCCCCTCCCATTTCCACCCCTGCTAGTTTTGTCCATGTGACCCTTATACTTGTTGCTCCAAACTCTTCCCCTTTACCCCTGAAATTCCCTCCCCTCTCCCCTCTGGTGACTATCAACCCCTTCTCAATTTCAGTGTCTTTGGTTATATTGTGCTTGTTTGTTTGTTCTGTTGATTAGGTTCCTGTTAAAGGGGAGATCATATGATATTTGTCCTTCACTGCCTGGCTTATTTCACTTAGCATAATGCTCTCCAGCTCCCATCCATGCTGTCGCGAAGGGTAGGACTTCCTTCTTTCTTTCTGCTGCATAGAATTCCATTGTGTAAATGTACCAAAGGTTCTTGATCCATTCATTTACTGATGGGCACCTAGGTTGCTTCCAACACTTGGCTATGGTAAATTGTGCTGCTATGAACATTGGAGTGCGTAGATTCTTTTGGATTGGTGTTTCAGGGTTCTTAGGATATAATCCTAGCAGTGGAATTGCTGGCTCAAAAGGTAGATCCATTTTTAGTTTTCTTAGAAAATTCTATACTGCTTTCCATAGTGGTTGCACCAGTCTGCAATCCCACCAACAGTGCACTAGGTTCCACTTTTCCCCACAACCTCTCCAACACTTGTTGTTTGTTGCTTTATTTATGATGGCCATTCTGACAGGTGTGAAGTGGTATCTCATTGTGGTTTTAATTTGCATCTCTCTGATAGCAAGCGATATTGAGCATCTTTTCATGTGTTTCTGGATCTTCTGTATGTCCTCCTTGGAGAAGTGTCTGTTCAAGTCCTTTGCCCATTTTTTAA